>OX454269.1:14246859-14432061 GCA_949715065.1 Periphyllus acericola
ATATCAGCTGTAAGCTTTTTTGTCTGCTCTACTTCCTTCTGATAACAATCTACGCCAAATAAAATGATATACATATTAAAAGTATATTATAAAATATTAAAACAAGATATAACCTTTGTAGTGATTCATCAAACTATGAGAGCTAGTAAATTCTTTTTTAATTTGTTCAATTTCATTAGCATGTTCAAGGCTTAAATCATCAATTTCACGTTTCATGATGTTTATAATATCCTCTTGATTTTTAGACTTTATTTGTAACAAATTTACGTCATTCTTTAACATCAAAACCTTAAAAATATGAATTTAAAGTTTTATCTTAATTTATTCCAATTATTAAAAGTAAAGTAATAGGAAAACATTAAACAATTATGGGTAAATAACATAAAAAATAATTATGCTATAATAAACAAATATATTACAAATATACTCATAGAGTGATACAATAAAACATACTCAACTTGTAATTTTTCAAGCATATTTCAAATTTGTATGTATAGAAAACTGTAATGATATGCAGTATCATGTATATACAAAAATATTATGATTTAATAAATAACGACTCTTTCGGCACACACACACAGAAAACAAGCAATAAAAAGGGACAAAAATCTAACAGTTCCCCATTGTCAATAACTAGGTCAACCTTCATGGGAAACCGCCCTTTGGTCAAATGAACCATCCCACCACACAGTCAGATCTCTCTATAAAACGTCTTGAGACAACCCTTCTCGTGCGTTCTCCGTTGCAAGTCGTCAGTGCAGGCGCACCGACTTCCGGAGATCTTTTTTCACTTTTACGCAAGTCTCACTTTTAATGACATTTGATTTCTGTGTGAGAGTCAAAGTGTCCAATTGCAACCTATTAACGACTTTGCATATTCATTTGATAATTTCCTGTATTCCTACACCGTGAGCAGTACGAGTATCAACGGCCGCGCAACGAGGCGGAATCAGGTGAGTGATAAAATTGTAATAAGCTTGTGAGACCTACAGTCACCTACATCGGCTCTCGGACCTTTGTAACCCCGAGTGCCCTCCTTACAAGAAGGAGGAAGGTAATTTAACCCGATCCTTTTATCACTTATTTTTCATTTTACTGTTGGGTTATTACAAAACAAAATAGAGAAATAATATTCAACAGTAAAATATAAATATGCATGTTTTATATTCATTTATTACCTAAGTTGATTCGCTGTTATACTTGATTAGAATAAGCTGGATTTTTTAATAAATATTAAATGTATTATTCAGGGCATACTATAGGATTTATATAATTATAGTTGAAAAATGGTGGATCATAGAATAACAAGTTTAAATTCATTTGGGATTATTTATAGCATTGCTCTTATTATAACTCTTATAATAATTGTGATCATAAAGAAATAATTAATAATTTAATGGTTTTCATCTCCTAAACATAAAGTAATTTATTTGTATTTTTCAAGACCAAAAATATTTTAGGTATTAATCTATTGGCTATTATATATTATAACTTTAAAACTTCTAGCTAATTTTTAAAAAATCTTTTAATTTTACCTCTGCTTCTTTTTGTTCTAAATCTGGTTTTAATTCATTTAATTCTTTGTGGTACTTAGATTGAAGATTTGATAATTCATTAGTACACTTGGATAAACTCTCAGTTAAGGTATCAATTTTTAACTGTAATATTCCATCATCCATTTTAGTCATTCTTTCTCTAGAAATATATAAAAAATGATTCTTTAAGAATATTCCTACATTGTTCAAACTAAAAATTAAAACTCACCTAATCTCAGCTTCGTGCAAATTCTTTAACAGAGTTTCATTATGTAACATTAGCTCATGTTTGAGTTTCAATGTATTTTTAAATTGATCATTTACTATCTCAATTTCTTTTTGTAATTCCAAAAACTTGGCTTCTCGTATACTAGTACTATTGTTAAGCATATCAAAATCAATATCTGGTTTGCTTCCAGATTCTATTAAACAAAAATCAACATACATTTTAAAACACTTAAATGAGTAAACTATATAGTTTTAAAATGACTTACTATTTGATGTACTTGTTTTGTCACCAAAATGTTCTGTAGGAGTATGCAAGTACTGTTCAAACTTGCTTTTAGTATCATCTGATAAAGCATTATAGCCATCGTCAGCTAAAATTGAGTTTATTAAGCTCGGTACATCCATAATGTAATGGTGCGATGAATTGTAAAAATGAAAAGTTAAATGTTCAGTGATTCATATTTTACTATATTACAGCACAATAGTAGAATCGCGAGTCACGACAAACATTTACCCACAAGTAATAATACAAAGTTCTTCAACAATTGGTTCGATTATAGACAGATTTACAAAAATGCAAAGACTATTATTCAGACATAAAATAAAAATCTAAAACCGTTAAAACTGTCAACTTCAGGGCCCGACTATGAACAGACCGAAAGTGACAATCGACGTAAGATATGTAATTATGTAAACACAGTACACGGCACACACGCTTGTAGCTTAAACAAAAATGAAAAAAGCAAAAAATTTAAAGACTTATCAGTAATCACTTCCAAACTGACGAACCATAACTCAAAAGGGCACAATAAAAGTTTAATTATGAGCGCAGTGCAAGTGTGCAACACTGTTCAATGCTTCGCAGGGGAAGGAAACCTACTATAGTTCTCCCCCTGAGATAAGGACGAGAGTGATAACAGATCAGGTTATAACCTAAAAAAAAAATAAATACCAACTGTTCAAAATTAAAAAATTCGGTAAATTCGAAATTCTTATCTCAAGGGGAGACTGGGGTATCACCTTTACAATACGACAGCCCACTATTCCATATATTTTCTGTGCTTTTCTCAGACGACAAGCACAGACCACAGCGCACAGACGCAAGGGGCGTTAAAATCACAGATGCCTCTACAGTATATAATATGTGTATAATATGTATACATGTATTATATAGACATCTGTGTTTCAAATACAGAGATGCATCACTGATAATGCGCATGCGCTAGAAGTGTAGGTTATCATTATTTAAGCGGTAAATTTGAATTTTAAATAATTCAATATCGGTATTGGAATAAACATAATTGACGTAAATACTGACGTATTGTGGACTGTATAAACATATGATGTATCTATAATCGTGGACTGTCGTAATGTACGTATAATATTATTATTATTTATTATTATTAATATTATTATAGAGATTTAATGTGATTTACCCAAAACGAATTATTATATATTTATATGTTTGTTATCTTTGTGTACATGATTATTATAAAATTATTACTATATTTATAGTTTATTATGTAAAAATAAAAAAATTGATAACTCCTAGGATAGGTGAGACCCCGCAGTCGGGCGAGATTCAGGGATGGGTTAATTTCTGTATTTATCATTTAAACTTGAAACCAATGTATTATTGCTCTCGAATAAAACGATGGATAAAAGATGTCAGGTGTATCAGTTACAATTTTTAAAGATAGTTGATATAGTAGTAGAACCAAATACCTTAATTATATAGGATTATACTAAGTACCCACTAAAAACCAGGCAAATGAATGAAATTACGTACGTAATACAGTATTATATTATTATTAATTTTGCCCTTTAAATTAATTTATAATAAGATCTATAATTATATTAATTAAAAATTTTAATCAAGACTCTGTTATAATATATATCGCATATATTTTTTTTTTTTATTTATTAGAAAACTTACAATCTGTATTAAAAAATCACACACAATAAGTAAATATAAGACCTTTTTACAAGATAATATAAAACAGTAACAGAGTAACTTGATGAGAGAGACTATATATTGATAGAACCTTTCAGAGCATGATAATAAAACTATTAATTAAGGTCTCAACACCAACGTCATTTTGACCAACGTTTTCAGGTAGTGTGCTAGTGTGTATGAGGATAAGTGTGAAATGATGGATTTTGATGGTGCTAAAGTTTCATATGAAATCTGTTATTGTACCTAGTAATATTTATACGTATTATCATTGATTATAAATACTAGTATTTATTAAGAGATTATTATATGAGATAAGACACATGGGCTGATGCCGCCCGTCATACTACCGTCTGCTATAAGTAGTACCATTGATTATAGATATTATTATTATTATTATTAGTATTTTTAATCAATGGTAGTACACTATATAGTACTTATTACTTATAGTTAAGTGCCCTGTATACGGTCAAATTTATGTTTGACAAACGTGTTTGTCAATTTTTTGAAAGTGTGCAAGATTGTTTGACGTGTTTGTCAAACAATGTAAATGTTTGACGGTGTTTGATGGAAATTTTGATTGACGGTGTGTTTGACAAATCTGTTTGATAGTGTGCAACGGTATTTGTCAAATAATTAAAAAGCCTTAGAAATATATAAATTATATAAATTTAGACTGAAATCATCAAAAGTAATTAATAGTGTGGTGAACATAATTTTGAATTGTAATTTTCTCAAAGGTGGCACATTTTAATTTGCCCTGGGGCGGCAACATAGCTTAACGCGGCACTGTAGAGAAGGCCGCGAAGGTTTAAGAGATATTTGACCATTTATTTGCAGTAGAACTGGGCTGTGGCCACACACCAGATAATCTAAGTTTTTTACAGTGTAATGTATGAGTCCAGGAATTGTGGATAAGAATAGGTCTAGTATATCTGGATGTCTGTTACAATGAGATTGTCAATATGTAGGTTCCGGTGGAGATATGAATGTATGTCTTTTTGTTCTGTAGGCAATTTTGGAGCATGCGTCCCCGAGTATTTTAGACGCGACATCCTCATGACCTCATGTATCTCATATACTTAAATAATAAATATGTATAATATATAAAAGCTAGGGTGATACTCTTAGATCAGGTGAGGATTAACGGAAATACAGAGATCTTATTGCTGCAAGTTTCACTTTTCTTTAAAAAGTCTGCATATAGAATATAGTTCGATTCGAAAAGCAATTAATATTACGAGACCCTTGAAGACAAATTATACCTCGTACACAATCGTGCACATTAATGCATCGACAATTATGAGATTTCTATTAAATGATTATATCGCGTATCATTTCGATGTATCGATAATATATGTATGTTTAGAGTCACTCATTTTAATTTTTATGGCATTACAATCAAATATCTTGTACCCATTATTAATAAGCAAATGGATAGTTTGCGTGGTGACAAAAATACTAGACGGTGCAGGGTTCGATTATCGATCTCTGTTGAAGTTCCTTTGCACTTTTTTGTTTGGTTTTTCTCAATTCATTGGAAAAATAGAGAAATTAAATAAATTACCTTTTCAAAGTACCGACTAAATAAAATTTCCTTTCAGAAAATTACCAGGTTTGTATACATTGGATCAATCCTTCTAGTCAAAATCGTGTTCACAGACACAAAAAAAAACACATATCACGAATAAAAATTGAACCATTATTTACCATATGGCAAGTATATTATATAACACGCAATAGTAACATAAATTATATTTTCTAGTTATTCCATTATTTATTTTGAAATCCTGAAGTCTGTTGTTAAGTTCTGAAGTGTGATAATATATACGTTTTTTTTAAACGATCTCTTTCATTTTTTTTAAATTAATTTTTCTTTTGAAAACAACAATAAAATATTTTTGAAGAAATACTAACTAGAAAGACAACAAAATATCCATAACTCTTTCAGTCCCCTTGTCTACTTAAAGAGACGCCAACTTAAATAATTCACAATCAAATCACTATATTTTAAACTATCGTCAGAACAAGTTTTTCTTATTGATAATATTCCATAGAATTTGTTTTAAAAAACATGAATTTCACATGACACTTTCTTATTTGTTGAAGGTTTTTGAATTTAAAGAGTAATGAAGAACATCATAGATTAAATATACTTTATATTCTATGACAGGGGTGGCGAACCTTTTTTGAGTCAAGTGCCAAAATTTAAAATCAAGTTTTTTTAAGTATGCTCGCGCGCCCAAAAAAAAAAATAATTTTACTAGGTAAGATGAAAAAAAAAAGCATGCAATAATTTACACACATTTTATTAGGTACACATTTATTTGTAAACTTTTATTTCGTTTATTAATGTGATTTCTGTGGCTGTTTTTTAGAAGATAACATTTTAAAATCTGGAGTATAGTTGGTAGTTTTCAGTGAAACACAATCAGCACTAGTTTCATCGATTAATGTATTTCTCTGATTCGTTTTTATTAAATTCACTATGGAGGATAAACTTTCATAAGCATAAGTTGGCGAAAAAATGTATAGGATAGATTGAGCCACTTTTTTTAATGTATTAAATGTGTTTGGAAGCGAGTTCCAGACTGTAAGAATTTTAGTATCTGCATTTTTACCAAGTTTTCGGTTTTCTTGAAGACTTTTTTTTCAATATTAGAATTCATACTTAGTATTCTCTCTTTAATATTAGATTAGTGAATTTGGAGTGTCACTGAAATTTGGTCAACGTGCCACTTCTGGCACGCGTGCCATAGGTTCGCCACCCCTGTTCTATGATAACATATTCATAATAATTTTCTGTATAGTTATTAAAATGACTATTATTGTTATTATTCTTTAAATTTTGTGACTAATTATATATATAACATTAAAATTTGGACTTAATATAATGACAAAATAAAATATAAAAACATTCAAAACCTATGTCTTTTTTTCAAATGTATTTATTTTTTTTGTAATATATTTATTAATTTAACATACCTACCTAGTACTCTATTATTTTTATATATTCAAAAAAAAAAAGAATTAAGAATCATATTCAGTTATTATATTAATTTTAAGTAGAACTCTTAGATTATATATTTTAACTAGAAACATATTCCCAAAAAAATCTGATAAATAATAATAAGAAAACCGAAAATTAAAGTAATTTTATTTTATGACAAAAAATCAGAAGACATAGCCATAAACTGTTTATTTTTTCGAGAGCTTAAAATTCAAATTACTAATAGTGCTTATAACAATTTTTCTTATTTAAGTTGAAAATTGTCTATGGCGTATTTTGTAATTCTAAACTTATTTAAACTTAAAAGAATATTAATGAACAAGGGGAATAAATCCAGTTGGTTGGTACTTATTAGTTATTTAGTATTGTTTATATTATAGAATTATTCATACTTATTAGTAATAACATCAATATTTTAGTTATAACTAAAGTATATACCAAAAATTATTTTATATTATATGATACAATATAATTATATATTATGAATTTATGATTATATATCATATATTATTATATACCACATATATTATTAATAATAAATAAAACTAAAATTTTTCTTAAAAATTAACACATTATATAACAATGGACTAGATGAGTTTTATTGCCATACAATGTATAAACAAAATCTATTGCTTAATTATTTTTTAACTATTTAATTCTAGAATTAACTCTCTAATATAGGTATTTAGAAATTTATAGTATTAATATTTCTACTATTAAATTGTTGATCATAAATGTATATTATAAAATTATATATTATTAAATATTTACACAAACATTTTTGGTACAACATAAAAAATAAAATTAATACAATGCTCATTATAATGTTTAATAAATAAATGTATAACAATAGTCAGTCTTATTAGATGATTTTAAATTCATGACTTCATGAGACTCTGATAATGACTTATTTATGGATAGTTGACCTTACATTTTTCAATTTCTTGGATAATATCTGAAATATATGAATACATTTGAATTTTAAGATAAAATGATTAAACAACTTTAACCTATAAATTGATTCAGTATTTAGTGGAAAACTGTAAAATCAAATTTAATTAATTAGGTACCTACTTCATCATTTCATGAATAAAATCTAAATTTTTAATTAATACAACTTTAATCAAAGAACTTATACTTATAAACCTAACATAGCATAATAAAAATATTTCATAATTATTATAAAATAAATTTAAAGGAAAAACTTTTTTTATAAACCTTACTTACTTCATTTTCTTTTACTATGTCCTTATTTTTTCTCTCTCGATTAATCGTTGAAGTGGCTTTAATAAAAAATGTAGAAGTCTTTGGCTTTGAATTGGTAGTTTTTGTTCCATTATTGATTTTTTTATGTAAAATTTGATTCACCCTATTAATTTCCCAAAGTTTTTGACTAGTAAATGATATATTCTTTTGTTTTTTATTTCTTGTTTTTGGTTGTATGTTTCTTTTAAGGTTCTGTATGTTATAAATGTCGTTTATTTCAATTTTACTACTGGTATTGATTTGGTTTAAAGTATTATTGTTAGTATTAATAATGCTTTCGTATACATTTGAATTGTTTTTACATACTACAGAAGCATTGACAAAGTTATTATTAGCATAATTATTATCTGTAGATGGAATTGTTAAAGTAAGTTTTTGAAAGTTATGAATTGTTGTATCAGTTGTTTTAGATATAATCATGTTTGTGTATTTTTTTAATCCATCAACCAATCCTTTATTTTCTTGAGTCGAAAATATAGCCCGATCAATATTTGAAACATTGAGTTGTGACCATACTAATTATTAATTTAATTAATTTAATTGACGATTTCAAAAAAAAATTATTATTGTAAATTATAGATTTAATAAAATGTAAACATCGATAATTAAAAATTCATGGAAAAATACTGTAAAATAAATAAATAGATCAAACTTTCGCGATGAAAAGTACCTAACATGACAACAAAATATTAATAACTTGAGCACGTTCACTAGTATACTTTACAGTTTATCTTTATGCACTTACTGGCTAGTGACTACTACCCAGTAAAGAAAAAATGTCATGTCTCCAAGGGTACTTGACATTAACATTTTGATAAAACAAAACAAAAAAATAATTACCATGACAACTCTAATGTGTATGAATAAAACCAGGTCTAACAAAATTAATTTTTGATTATAGCCATGCATATAATGACATAACAATAGATAGCTATCATCCATGTATAATTTATACATACAAAATTACAGAAAACGATTTTTTAAGATTTAGTAATCGGTATATACTATAATTTATCTATTCAGTTTCAGTGCAATAACAATGAAAACTAGAATAGGTATTCTAGACTTCGTCATAGAATATAGCCTATAGGCTATTGGTATTTGGTATGTTCTACGATTTCGTGGAACATAATAATATACCAATATTACCTTTTCTGTGACTACGGCCACTGCCGTACCTGGGGGGGGGGGTTTGGGGGTTCAAACACCCCCCCGACATTTTTTGCGTTATTTTATGTCGTAGTAAAATAACTATTTCAGTCTAGAATAATCGATAAACCATTGATATATTATATACGTGCATATACGAATGACAGCTATGGTTTACGTTTTAAACTTTAATTACCTACACAATATTATAATACAATTAGAACACACATTTTTGGCTTACAACCCCCCCCCCCCCCCCGAAATTAATTTCCAGTTACGGCCTTGACTACGGCTTATTACCTAATGTCACAGTTTACTGTTTTTTATAAATTACTAATGTTTATGATTATGATAATAAGATATAATATAAAGAAACATTTTTTAAATGTTTTCTGCGGTCGAAAAACGGACGGGAAATAAAATAGAAAAATAACCACCCCCGTAAAAATCGCTCCTAAAAGTATTTTTTTTAATTTAAGTAATAGATATTAAATATATGAGCAACAATCATTAAACTGTAAGCAGATTAGTATGGATTACAGTTGAAACTATTACTTAAATTTAAATTAATTTAATATAAACTGTCTGGTCATTCTCACTACAAATACAGGGGACTGCGGAGGTTAGTCCCCCCTCCAATTGCAAATTCTTATTAGTATCTACAGGCTACACTACATCTCTACACAGTGCATTAAATCCGCATAAGAGTATCTGATATGAACCTGAGCTTTAGCCACCCAAATATCAAACACTATTATACTGTTAATACAAGAGATGGTGGTTGGATGGGCTATTGGAATAAATGTTTTAAAATATTAAAATAGTGATTGAAAAACATTTCTGAAAGAATCTTATCTGGTTGGTACTCGTAAAATAAAATTGTTTACTTTTTTTTCCATTACTCGTAGTTTAAAAAAATTTATGGAAATTGCCCTTGATGAAATTCATGACTTACCAGATTCTTGTTGAAATCTAGAACCTACAAAAAACTTTTGTCGACTATTAATTTTTTTCTTATATTCATATACTTAGTATAATGGTATAAAGGTAAACAAATTATGTTGCTAATTTTAATTGGTTATACATAACTTATAAGTCATAAACTTACCTTTTTAGGTGATATTTTCAATTTTGTTAATTTAAATTTTTTAAATTTTAACCGCCTGAATATGTATAAAAGTTTATTTGTATATGTTATTTTAGCTAAATTTTAAAAACATCATAAGTTTATTATAATTAGGGTATCAATTTAAGATAATATTACTCACTTATACTAGTATTCACTAAGTTTTCACCTAAGAGTTTTTTTTTAATAAGCTTAAGAATATTTAAAATATTTATGATATAGTTAAATCTTTATTATACAGGTATACATTGAGAAGATCAATTATCAAAATTATAAGTATATAGTATAGTAGTGGTCAAGCGGTCACAGTAAAAACTCTCTCCTTAGTAAACAATAATCTAATAAATTTATGTCAAATCAACATAAAATAAATATCTGACTGACAAAATTCATGATATATATTTTTATAATCGTACAAGCCAAAGAAAAAATAAATATATTTTATACTACCTACTGATTAGTAAGAAATAATAATATCATCATTTTTACTGTAACTATAGGATACCTATTACAGCACAATAAAAAACTAAAAACTCAAAAGTATTATGTAACAATAATTTTATTAAAAAATTGTAATTGGTATAAACTGTAGATTTCATTTAGTTCATTCATTACTATTAATTTATTATATTTCATACCAAAATGATTGATTTGAAAAAAAACTTCAAAATTATTCAAATTTACTGTACTTAAAATATAAAAAAAACTTTTTATCATTAAAAAATTAAACAGTTGAATCATAATTATATAGTATAAAATGAATAATTAATTTAATTTATAAAATATAATTTAAATAGTACAAAATTGTATAATGTACAATCAAATTAATAACATATATTTATTTATACATATGTATGTTTATTTTTAAGGAATAACAATAAAAATTATAAATTGGGTTTAATAACATGAGATATAATATGCAGTTTTCATTATTTTTTAATTAAATGTGAATTGGAGATGTTAATCGGTTGGTAGTAGAAGTATTTCTCGAGGCCTTATATTTCAGTTCTCGTCGATAATCATCTGATATTTTCATTAGTTGAGTTTTCATATGAAGAAGTTCTCTTGTCCTTTGATAAATTGGTTCCTGAAAAAACAAAAAGCCAATATAATTTAATACTATTTCTATTTTAATATCATAATTCATATTAATAATTCTTAAGTATTTACTTGAGGTCTCATGCTTGGATTCCAACGACAATATAGACCTTTCCACATTTTAATGTAGCGTAATGAGGCAACTGGTTCAAGAGCATGTTGCTGAGGCCAGTATAAAGGATTTTTATATAAATCTTGATCACTGTTAATATAAGACCAAAGTGAAACAGTTTTTTGTTTTACTTCTTTTTGCAAACGCTCTTTTTCACTGTGTAAAATAGGAAGTATTTAAGTATTAACTAACACATACACATTAATAGAAATAATTAATAATTATACAGATGACTATCAAAAAAAAAAAAATATGAAAGATGATTCCTGTAACAGCAAAATTATGTGTATACAAATAATATGATGATAATTATTGATATGTAGCATATACACATAATATATGCCATATTTACCAATATCAGAAATTAGAAAATAGTCAACTATGCCATTTAAAAAAATATGTGTAAAATTAAATAATTTTTTTTCTTCAAAATAGGACAACTACCAAAAACCACCCATAACGACAAAGACAAAAGTCATTAGATCTCATTTGGGATCTCAGACAGTAAATGTTAAAAATAATCATGGGGTGATTTAATTAAGTCATTATAAATTATTATAATACCTGTTAAAAAGAAATGTTCCAAATCTACAGGAATACAAATGATCAACAATAGTAATCAAGAATAACTCATTGAATTCAAATGCATTGGGAAACATGCATGTCACCTGCCAAACACAATCAATGAACTGTAGAAAAACAGGGGATCTATCAGCATCTGAATGGTGATCATCTCCATGGCCAATTCTCTAAATATAAAACCATGTATAAAAATAACAAACAATTATTGAAATAACGAGTTTATATGAACAGTTTTTTAAGAGAATTATACAATGATAACTAGTAGAGTAATTTAAATATAATTTAGTCCTATATGATGTTGACATTTTACTCACATGTTGAAATTTGTGCCCAAAACTAAGCCATTCTTTTTCAATCAAAACTTCAAATCCTTTGATTGTTCTATAATATGGATCCAAAAGTACCATGGCTAGTGCAGTTAACTATAAATACATACAAAATGTACAAATCAATATTAATTGAGATTAAACATTTATATTGTATCACAATTTATCACATTTCTTACTTGAGCTGTACGGTCCCAGCCATCAGAACAATGAACCAAGACCGAAGTTTTATGGTTTTCTACTTTATCAACAATGCGACAAGCTCCAGCTAAAATACATTTGATATGTTTTAACCAATATGTGGATTCAATCCCGGATAACCATTTTGTTTCATCGATATTTGGAAAACATATTTCTGAAGAATAATATAAACAATTTTTAATAAAGACAAAAAAAATTAAATAAATAATAACTAACCTTTTAATTTTCTTAACGATTCTCTCATTACATGAATGTTATGGATATCAAGAAATATTAACTCAGCATTTTGATAAGCATCTTCTGGTTCATAACCACCTCCTTTAGCTTTATTAGCAATGGCGTTGGCACTACAACATAGAATTTAAATAATGAAACAAAAGTAAGTTATAGGATTTATTATTGTTATTGATTTTACCTAGGTCTTGCATCCATTATGTAAAGCTTATGTGACTGTGCATTTGCATCAACTATGAGTTGAGTATATCTCTCATCATCACGACACCTTTTTCCACCAACACCTACTAAGGGTTGAGATGCTCTTGTT
The DNA here is from genome assembly GCA_949715065.1 of Periphyllus acericola. Taxonomy (NCBI): domain Eukaryota; kingdom Metazoa; phylum Arthropoda; class Insecta; order Hemiptera; family Aphididae; genus Periphyllus; species Periphyllus acericola. Next base: position 14,259,991 of record OX454269.1, read on the forward strand.
ATGGTAGCTTGGGATTCAGAATGTAACCAGCTCAGTACTGGTATTCGACCTCTACTTCTAAAAGCAGCAGCATTTCTTATAATTTCATCTGTTGCTCCAGCTGGAACAGCTAGAATAGCAGGATATGTCTCACAAAGATCATAACCATCATTTAGTTTAGTAATGTGCCATGTATCATTCGGAACACCCTAAAAAAAAAGATCAAAAATATAAATGTTTTGAATATGTAATAAAAATTTACCATTCTTTTGAGTTCAGCCATAGGTTCATACACATTCCAACCATTTTCAGGGAATGTTTCAGTATATTCAAAGGCAAATAACGGAATATTGTGTGAAAGAGGAAATGCATATTGCTGTAATTTTTCAAACACGTTACGTCTTGAATGATTCTCTTGCTTATGACCAAAGCGTAAATTCCTCATATCTTTACAGAACAATTCAATACCATATGAATTTTCTCCTCTACTTGATTGACCTCCAACTTTTTCTACTCTACTTACCTAATGAATAAATTATATTAAATTTAAATTAATTTTCTAATGAGAAGGTTTAAGTACATCAAAACTTCTCTTCTTGAAAAGTGATTTGTTTCATTTATAAAGTTAATTTTGTATTGCATTAAATACTAACCACGCCTAATGGCACTTCAATGACCAACTGAGTATCACGTTCTAAACTCTTGAAGTATAGTTTATAGTTTGTCACAGATAACCAACCTCTTGCTGGACCACTAAATGGACATAAATAAGTGACATCTCGAGCAACACCTTGCACTTTTTCTCCTGGTAATAGAGGCGGATCATCAGAACGACCAGAAACAACATTTTCTGGCATCTTAAATATTAGACAGTTTCATTATTTATCTAATAAATCCATTTATATTATTATAAAATCTCAATCACCTATCAAGACAAGGTTTTACTAGTAAATTATAAATTATGATTAATTAAAAATAAACTTATCTTACTCAATTTCAGCTGAACACATTAGTTTTTTTGACATTTTAATAGCTCTCAATAGCTATTTAAGAGCCATAACTGTCACATTAATCCATCAAAGAAAAACAATTGAAATAAAATAAAAAAGTAAACATGTTTCCAATACAAAAATAAAAGCATATTAAAGATATTTGACAATCACCATGATTGAAATATCAAATCTTATATGAATTAAAAAATCTATTCCTCATTATACAAAACATTGTACCTTTAAAGTTTTCACTTAATTATTTTTCTACAATCAATTTTATTAGGCTAAATCAAAACTTTTACATTATACAATGTTCTAACCATATTTCTGTAAAACCTAAAAAAAACTAAATGTTTTCAGCTTCAATAGAGTATAATTTATTTTAAACATTTACTACAAAAGTTTTAACTAGATATGAGGTTTTATACAGTATAACAATCTTATAATGAAATTAGGTACTTTATTTCTTAATTTAATATCACCAACAAAAGGAATTTCATTTGATGTAGAACTGGTTGATCTGCGGCTTTTGGTAGGTGAATTTGATTCCTAACCAAAATAAATTATATTAATGCATAATAATTGAAAACTTATGATATCAAATTTAATTGCCACAAATATTATTTAGATAAGAAGGTACATAAAAATAGCTATATTAAAATAATGTTCATACAAATAAAAAATGTAGGTACTAATAAACTTAGATAAAAATTGAATAAACAATAATAAAAATAAATATGTAATAAAATAAAATTAATAAAACAATATGTTTAATACTTAATAATGGTACAGGTTTCATTAACTTGTATTAAGAATTAATTTTTTTGAACTAAAAAATAGTCAAAAGATAATAATGACCTACCTAAAGTTAAACCATACTTATAAGAAAAAGTCATTCCCATACCCATACCTATATTATAATTAATTATGAAATACTAAGACTTACTGATTCATGTTCAACTTTAGAATTTAAAGAACTAGATTTAGAGTCGGAATCGGAACTCATATTTTGAAATTTATTGTTCAAATCCATAATGAAAAGTTGGTACCTATTTAGTTTTTTAAATAACCATTTTACAACTATTTTATCACGAAAAATAGTCGGTATTTAAGTAAAAAAAAAATTAGAAATTTAAGAAATATACTTCCTAGTTGTAATACTACTAAGTAATTTAGAAAGAACCAATAAATATAAACATTTCAACATTCAAGTAGGCACTACTGCACTAGGCAATGATTGTTACTTGTTAGTTGTTACTCAATCTTATCGCATACATATATTTTCTTATCACAATATTTATGTAATGATAAATAGATATAACACATTTAAAAAGTTCATCTACCACGGGGACGCTATATAATATTGGACACGACTTATAAAAACCACGGTTGTGGTTCGTGGCCGTGCAACATAAATCTATCTGAAATTTTAGTCATGTTAATTTCCAACGACCAGTGTGTGGGGTCTCAAGAAGATATTTATATATCTTAGATGTAGACCACGGATTAAAAACATATTTATTCGTGATATAGACAGTGTTGGGAAGGAACGCGTTCCTTTTATAGGAACGAAGCTCGGAACGCGTTCTATTTAAAATATAGGAACGAGGAACGGGAAAGAATTCCTATTTTGAAGGAACTTGAAAGAAAATTTCCGTTCCTCAAATAATGAAAAAAAAAAAAATAGTCATTTTTAATACGTTGAGTGCCACAGTATTTATGAAGGGCATATAGTGTTTCCGCTCCAAAACTGAGCCGCGACGCCGTCGGTCGACTACGTGTCGACACCGGTTCCGTGCGCCATGGACCAATAAACGAAATACGTTCTCGAAATATTGATGTGTTTTACAAATAATCTGTAATACCAAATAATAATAATTTTGTCGTAGACAAATGGAAATCAAATTAAATATATAATAAACGGTATGTAAAAATATGAATATTGGGTATACCATAGTCTGCGAACATAAATATACACTTATTGTTATTAATGTTATTATACATCCGAGCAAGATACACCTGTAGATTATTAAAATAAACTAATTCTATTTCGTCAGAATATTATAGTAACAACGAAAATAATAATATGATATTAATATATTATTATCGGAAATAGCACAGCCGCGTAATCGGCATCGCCGTCGCCGTCGTCGTCATTCGGGGAAAATTAATTAAAACTTATATCTGATATCATAATCATACGTTTAGCAAATTAGTTCTTCTCAAATAAAACAAAATGTCAGTATAAAAATATTTTTTCATCATTATTATAAATAAAAATAATATATAAATATTTTGACTAAGTAAATTGATGAATTGTTTTTTTCATTCTTCATTTCCATTTTGTAGAATAGTTCATACTTCACATTATATATTTATATTTTATATTGATTATTAAATAATAAACAATTCTAAGTGAAGGAGTGCATTTTTAGTCAAAATAATAAACTTTTTACTGGGGAAAGTTTCAAGTCTAGGCTATACAACTTTTGAATTATAACAAATAAACCTAAGACAAATCATTTTTGTTAAAAATCAATGCTCCTAGAAAGGAGTGAGTTAACCAATTTCAGTGGTGGTCAATGGTGTTTTTTGTGAAAAATTTTTAAGTCAGAAATAATCGGTTAATATTTTTTTATTCATCACAATCACATTATATTCATGTTTATTAAATTTGAGTTTGTTTTATTATATAAAATGTTAGTATACTAAATTATGTCCAATTGAAAAGAAAATTGGTTACTATTTTTTATTGTTTTTTTTTTAAATAAATAATACAGGTAAAATAGTTTATTGTATATTACTAAGCCACCGCTGTGTAAAAAATTTATCAGCCCCCCCCGAAAAAAAATTCTGGCTACGCCACTGATCATTAAGAAAGGAATAACATTTTGATAAATAATGGGAAATATGACAAAATGACAAATATAAAGCAAAGTATATATTTTTTTTTATTGATACGGCTTCAACATTAAAGTCATAGCCGGGAACAAAACATGTTTACAGGTTATTTACAATCATCTTAATATTTAAATAAATGATATACAGTATAGTACAAGTATACCTACATATGGTGATAATGGTATAGGTAACAATAATATATAACTATTTAGATTCTATTATATAGATCCGTTATTTTAAGGAATGTCATTAAATAGTTAAAATTGTCTATACTTAAAATATCTTTTAATGATAGGTGTGGAAAAATTTTTCTTTGTTAGGCCAGATTAGGGCATTCTAGGAGTAGGTGTGTTGTGGAAATCGGGGCGTTGTTGCAGAGTTCGCAATTACTTTATATCCTTGATTGGATGTACATGTATTTTAACATTTAATTGTAATCTTGCTGCTACATAAAGAGGTATTGAATAATCCTGTAATATAAAATGTTACAAAATGTAAATATGTGGTATGTGAAATCAAAGTATTGACTCCTATAACTCGTACCAGGATAAGCTGGCGATCTTAGGAATTAATATTTTAATTTGAACGAAAGAATAATAAATGTTAGCTCTGAGCTGATAGGTTTTAAAAGTATAAAACGGACGAATACATTTTAATGTTAAGGGGAGTAGTGACCGTACGTCCGTACGAACTTGCTTTTAACAAATGTGAATAGCTGAACGTTCAGATGCATTAGAAGCAATTCATATACAAACTTATTATTAAGGCAAAAACTTTAAATTTTAAAGTACAGGCTTATGGCTTATACTTACGTTTAATTTATATGAACTTCTTTGAATGACGAACAGGCATGTGCAATCATTATTTGACTATAGTACTGAACTAAGTACTAATGTTCTATGCACGAATCTAATTATGTATTTCTATGCATCCAGCTTACAGCAGCAGACACCATTAAATAATGAAAATGGCGATTACCTATCTTAAAGACACGCACAATTGCATTTGGTTCAGGCTAAAAAAAAGGTAAAAAATATAGCAATAAAGGTGTTGGCATTTGAAGTATACTTAAAAGATAACTTACTAATGGTGAAACAGACGCTCTGGAAGTCTGATACGATACTGGTGCAGTGACATAGAATATTATTTTATATGTTTTGTGAAAGAGTTTTGGACATCGAAGAACGGAAATCCAATTTCAAATTTGTCTGGAGTCTGAAAGATAAGAGTGGTACATATTTGAAATATATAAATTACCGAATGGAACCTGATCAGGGTTGGAACCGCTTAGCACGGTCCCAGTTACGGGACCGTGAGCCCCCCCACCACGACAAGGTGGGTTCCATGGGGGGAACCTAACCTTACCTAACCATAACTTTACCTAACCCTAACCTTACCTAACCCTAATCTTACCTAACCCTAACCTTACCTTTTTTTTTTTCCTTTAAATCGGCAATACTCACCAGCTCTCCCCGGAACTTTCCGCTGGAATTACTTCGGGGAGAGAGGGTGCCGCCATCGTTTATTGGTACAATTAAACAATATATACATACTGGTTGTTCACTAACCGGCCGCGCAAAGTCATAACAAACACAATGCCCGGTTAGTGAACATCCGCGACCGCGCTACAAATTGACTTAATCTAAATTGTCGCCTGTTGTCCCTGTCTCGACCTTTCCTCCTTTTCTCTGGTCATCATCACCCTTGATATTAACTTGCTGATTGAGTTCCATTTGGACTGTGATGCTAGCATATTGTCTACTAAGTTCTCCGGCGTCAGCTCCTCCACGTCGATCTTACCGCATGTTTGATTCCTCCAATTTTCCCAGGAGTTACAGCGGAAGAACGCGTGTTCCGCGTCGTCCGGGGCCGTACCACATTGCTCGCAAGCATTAGATGCTTGGATGCCGAACCTGTTGAGGTACGCCGCGAAACAGCCGTGGCCTGTTAGTACTTGGGTGGTGTGGAAACAAACTTGGCCGTGTTTTCGTTCCTGCCACTTGCCGATGTCGGGGATGAGCCTGTAAGTCCATCGACCTTTGGAGCTTTCAGTCCATTCCCTTTGCCAGCTTGACGTCAGCTCACTCCTCGCCCGAGCTTTGTCCGTGCCCTTATACACATCCGTGCGCTCCTTCGCTAGTAGGTGGATCGGGGGTAGCCCAGATACAACCGCTGCTGCCCTGTATGAAACGGTGCTATAACAGCACGCGGCCCTAAGTTGTGATTTGCGGTGGACGGCTGCCATCTTTCTCCAGCCCATAGCCATCATCGACTGCGACCAGAAGGGGGCCGCGTAGAGAAGCCTTGAAGTCACTACCGAGGCGAGTAGCTTCCTAGCTTTCTGCCTCGGGCCTCGCAGGTTTGGCATCAGGTGGCCAAGGCTTCTCGCCGCCTCTGCAGCCCTTGTGGATGTCAGGCTCGCGTGTTCGGCAAAGCCCATTTTTTGATCCACCTGGACCCCGAGATATCGCAAACTTGCTTTCGAAGCGATCGCATGTCCGTCGCACGTTACCGATATCTGGTTTCGGGACCTTCTTTTTGTAATTACCACCGCCTCGGTTTTCTCAGCCGCTAAAGATAGCCCGTGATCGACCATCCATCTATTGACTCCGTTAAATGCCGCCTCTAGCCGCTCTTCCAGTAGAAAAGGAACCGTCGCCGTCGAGATTATCGCCACGTCGTCTGCGAAGGCGATGAGCTCGACATCCGTAGGTAGTTCCAGCCTCACGAGGTCATCGTAGAGGATGTTCCACAGGTCTGGTCCCAGTACTGACCCCTGTGGAACTCCGCAATTTGTCTCTCTCCTCTGATTTTCAATCTCTATGCTTCTGTCTGATAGATAAGCATCCAGCATCTTGATCAGGCCAGCTGGTACGTTTCTCGAACGGGCTGCTTTTAATATGTGGTTCCAGGGGGCCGAGTTAAAAGCATTACGTACGTCTAATGTCAGTATACCCACGTACTTATGTTGATTCGGGTGGCCAGTTGTAGCCGCACTCACAATCGCTTTTAACCGTTCTAGCGCGTCCAAAGTAGACTTGCCGCTTCTAAAGCCGTATTGGTTGTGGGCTATGGCTTGTTGGGCGTCGAGGTGCTCCCGGAGTCTCATGACCAGGAGTTTTTCAAGCAACTTGCCACACCCGTCAAGCAAACAGATTGGTCTGTACGCTGTTGGACTATCGAGGGGCTTCCCAGGCTTTGGAATCAGCACCAGTTTTCCGTTTTTCCATCGGCTGGGGAAAGTGCCGTTCATCAGGCACGCGTTGAATGCTCGTCGAAATGGTTGCACGTCGACGGATACTGCCAACTTTATTATTTCATTTGGGATCCCGTCGGGTCCTGGGGCTTTGCCGTTCGGTAGGGATCCAGCTGCTAGTGTCACCTCCCTGGTAGAGAAAGGTTCCGGGGACTCTTCTTCGGAGATGGGAGTGGCGATGTTCGGCGTTCCTGTCACAGTCGGGAACAGGGCATCAGTTATGGCCTTCAGTCTACCTGGTCTTTGAATTCCCGGTATCGGCCTCCGTCTTCTGAGCATTTTTGTGAATATTTTAAACGGCTTGCCCCATGGGTCACTGTCCACCGTCGCAATAAGGTCTGCCCAACACTTCTCTTTTGCATCCTTAATTGCGATGGAAAGAGCCTTCCTCTTCTCCTTCCACCGTTCTTCCTGCTCGCGGCTGCCGTCTTCGCCGAGCCGACTCCGTGTCCTTTGGAACTGTCTTCGAGCCTTGTTGGTTTCTTTGCGCAGAAAATCGATGTTTTTGTTCCACCAATAGACCGGGGGCCGTCCAACACTCTGCTGGCGCCTCGGTAGACAACTGTCGGAAGCTCGCGTCATCCACCCGACTAGATTTTCCGCCTCTTCCTCAGCTGTGGCCGTTTCTCGTTGTGCGAATAGGTTTGCTTTTAGTGCTGCCTTCGTTTGTTCTCTATTCATTTTGGCGATCGCCCAACCGTGCATTGGCCGTGTGGTGTACAGCGGTTTGGGCACCGACGTCGAAGGTGATGTACCTGTGGAGACTAAGCGCCTCTTCATCCCGCACTGCCCAGTTGTTGATGGCACCTCTGATCCTCGCGGAGGCGAAAGTTACGTCGATATGTGTCTGGGACTGCCCACGCATGAACGTCGGCGATGTGCCGTCATTGCATACGGATGCGTCGATCGCGTTTATGAGGTCCGTCAAGAGAGTGCCTCTTGAGTCTTCACGTGGACTGCTCCAGGCTGCGGACTTTGCGTTAAAGTCTCCCGCGACGATGACTGGGACGGAAGACGTCCTAATACTGGACTCCAGTCGCCGTAGGAAGTCCTTGTACTCCGCGATGGTGCAGTTGGGACTGCAGTAGCAGCTATAGATTCTGAACTCAAGGAAGTCTATCCATCTGAAGCCTTTCGCTACAGGGCCTACTCTGCTGATGGGTATCTTCCCTAAAACGACAACGGCTGATAGGTCGGACTCGTCGGAGTACCATCCATCTGCTTCCGTGGGATGTGCTCGATTCTGCTCACTTATGACGAGTATGTCCGCTCCCCATCTCGAAGCGGAGGCGAGTGCGAGGTCCTGAGCCGCGCGACGAACGCCCACGTTGATCTGTAGGATCGTGGTCATTTGGGGTCATTCGACTCCGAGGCTTCAGGGGCGGACTCCATGGTGGCATTGGCCAGGATGGGTTGAGGGGATTCAGCGACCACCACAGAGTTTATTATTTTGATCTTGAAGTTGCTGACTCTAGAAGGCAATTGTATGATCTTTTATATGCACGACTTGGCGATAACACATTCTGGCGTAGGCGTAGGAGGCGTATGCTAATGTAACTGAAACACGATAACAACCAATAGCAACATAGGAACTATAAACTACTCATGTTGATTGGATAATAATGGTAAAAACCCAGATAATCACGGTCATGGTTGTTCTAGAACACCGCCCTATTAAACAATAGAAATATCAACCACGGGAGACAAAGGCAGAACCGCAGTAATTAGTTTATACATAGACAATGCTACGGTATACAAATATTACGATCGCTACTCCACTAGTCAGTATTCAGTAGTCGTTAGTCGTTCTCGGTATATGGTGCTGTTTCGTTCGATTGATTATTTATCGCGTAAAGTGTATTGTACTTGTACAATTTTGAATTTCGTGTCAGATAAACTCAACGGCGTTTGTGCGGTGGGCTCGTTCTCTCGTCGCCCTCGACACTTTATTCGAATTCTATCATGTTTCTCGTTTTGTAAGATACTGAAAGACGAAATTCTGATAGAAGTATTTTTTGTTGCGTGATATTTTATACGGGCATACAGCCAACATTGTCAAAATATTTTCTACTGAATATTTGAGTTTATTTTGCATGGTAAGAGTATTAAATATACATTATATTACTAGTGATATGTTACTTTCAATTTTTTCTACGATAAAAATTAAATTTTTCGACCTTATAATAATATATGTCTTTTTAATGAAAATAATGACATAAAGATAACTTAAATCAAATGCCTTTTAAATCGATTCCTATTTATTTATTATTATAAATTTTAATTTATTAGCCATTTTTTTAACTTTTTTTTTGGTAATTTCAATAAGAATTTCGAGTTTTATTTCAATTTTTTCGAGTATAAAAATTAAATTTCAAGTTTTTTATAATGCAGAAGTGTGTTTAATATACATAATGACTAAGGCTCGGAAGTTATAGGAGTTGCATATTTTTCTGTATGTTCTCAATTTATAGCCGACCAAGCTAGAAATCCGTTCTATACAATGACGAGTTTAAAATTTTAAATACAAAAATTAAGAATGCATTTTTTTGCATATTTTGTCAATTTTAGAAAAAAAGTGCATATTTCTCAATTTTCATTGGATTTTTATGCTCATTTAATATTTTCTAAACAAATTGATGGTTTTTTCTAATAATTATGGTTTTATTATTTTATTTCCGATTATTTAACGTAGCATACAGTCGCCGTACCGTACCGTAGTCCGTAACCATATAGTCACTATATCGCATTAAATTAGCGGAGCGTATTTATCTTTATTGCACTATAACGTCTATACTCTGTCAGGGGTGGCGAACCTTTTTTGGGTCGTGTCAAAATTTAAAATCAAGTTTTATGAAATATGCTCGTGCGCCAAAAAAAAAATTAATTTTACTAGGTAAGATGAAAATAAAAAGCATGCAATAATTTACACACATTTTATTAGGTAAACTTTTATTTCGTTTATTAATGTGATTTCTGTGGCTGTTTTTTAGAAGATAACATTTTAATATCTGGAGTATAGTTGGTAGTTTTCAGTGAAACACAATCAGCACTAGTTTCATCGACTAATGTATTTCTCTGCTTCGTTTTTATTAAATTCACTAGGAAGAATAAACTTTCATAAGCATAAGTTGGCGAAAAAATGTATAGGATAGATTGAGCCACTTTTATTAATGTATTAAATGTGTTTGGAAGCGAGTTCCAGACTGTAAGAATTTTAGTATCTGCATTTTTTACCAAGTTTTCGATTTTCTTGAAGACTTTATTTTCAATATTAGAATTCATACTTAGTATTCTCTCTTTAATATAAGATTAGTGAATTTGGAGTGTCACTGAAATTTGGTCAACGTGCCACACTGCCACTTCTGGCACGCGTGCCATAGGTTCGCCACCCCTGCTCTATGTTATCGATAGCAATTTGTTCTATATAATAGTGTAATTATAGGTGTATGACTGAATAGTGAATTGTATGGACAAGTATATTTTCCCCATCAGTCGTGTGTGAACTTTCGCGTGTAATAAATTCGTCCGTGCTCTGTAAAATCTACCTAAGTGTTTTAAAAAATTATAATATGCCGAAAATTTCACAAACTAGAAAATTTGTTTTAGAATTCAGCGAAAATGTTTTTTCAACAGACTGTACTGTTCTATTTTGTAAGATCTGTGAAGTTAAAGTGAATTGCGAAAAACGATTTACGGTAACTCAGCATGTAAAAACGAATAAACATGAGCGGTTGTTAAATCGTCAACAAAATAGTATGAAGGTATCAACTACACAACAGTTTTTGTCTTCAAGTATCTCCAAAAATATCAAGAAAGTTCTTAACAATCATATCCATGAAAAATTAACATGTGGATAGTGCTAAACGGAAATAAAGGTGTAGCCGTGCAGGGTTCAATTCCCTGTTTTCGGTTAGTTTTATGCACCGTTTTTCTTAATACTCTCCACAATCCTCTACTTCCAAATTTCCTTCCAAAAAAGTACCTGTTTATGAACATTGAAGCAATACTTATGGTCAAAATTGTGTTGACACACAAAAAAAGCCCATAATGATAAAACCAATACATTCCTCATTTCACTCAGAAACTAAAAAGTTAACCAAAAGGTCTTAGGTAAAATAATAGTAATATGACTAATGATTATGTAGTAATTATCAGTAACATGTCTAGGGGAGGGATTCAGAGCGATCATATTAATATTAAAAACTTTAAGAGTCAATAAATACAAAATATACATATTGTATATTTGTATACATAAATAATTGAAAATAAAATAATTTCTTTTTTAACCACTGGGTCGAGTATACATGTAGTATACTTCCTTATTTATTGCTTTTTAAAAGTTTTGATTGTAAAATCCATGTCAATCCAAGAAAACCTATTGTCGATCATAGTTAATTTGTCACCCTGTGTTTCGGGGTATATTTGAAATACACTATAGTACTACAGAATACTACTTATGTCTTATTTGAAGTATTCTTTTCAAATAGTACCTATGTAATATATGTAACATCACAAAAACTAAAAAATTAAACATATTACCTACACAGCAAAAGATATAAAACATTTTCAGATCCCAAAGATTTGTTACTTTTTAAAAAGTAATTGTTTCATATTTGATATTTTAGATTAAATAAAATTATTTAAGACAAATTGAGAGTAATAATCTATTATGTGAAACTATTATATTAAACTTTAAGTACATTTTAGGATTTAATATTTTAATGTATACTTACCAAAATAATTAATTTGTTCGTTAAATATTTAATAATAATTATTGAACCATCTTCTATAAAAAATGTGTATTATTTAAAATAAGAAAAATTAATAGAATAAATATTTTATTTTTAGTGCCGATAAAATTATTTATTTAAAACAAAATTTACCTATCTCAACCAAAGAATAGAAAATTAATATTTTACATCACAATTGTGTTACCAACAATATTGTGTTATACATACATAATTTGTTCAAAATTCCTAATAATTTGACAATATTCTATTTACATTTTATCAACATTTATTTATGACTGATAAAAACAAATTTAAGGTCATAAAATGTAATTAAAGGAAAAGAATTCTAATATCAGTTCGAGTGTTGTCCAGGCGTAATGTTTCCTGGATGTTCTGGACTATGTTTTTGTTTCTTCTTCTTCTTCTCTTTTTTTCGCTTTTTCCTTTCTTTATCATCATCATGGCGTTTTTGTTTCTTATGTTTCTTCTCATGAATATCACCTAACCCTAACTCATTAGCTGCCATGTCTTGCGATAGGGCTTCTCCACTTTTGTACTTGCTTTTTTTATGTTTGTTTTTATGCTTCTTGGTAGGTGGTTGATTTGCATAGCGATACTGTTCTGGTAACTAGTACAAGAAATTACAAGTCAATACAAATACAACAAAAGTGAAATTGATATACATGTTACTAAAAATACATACTGGTCCTGGATGTAACCGAAATCCAGCTAATTGATGGGTAGTAAGTGGCAAAATTTCCTTTCCTCCAATTGGGGGTTTTTCAATGACAGAACGTAATGAACTGCAAAATTAATATTTATTGTATGCATATAGTATATATTTTAACATGATGTTTACAATTTTTGAAAAATATAATTTCTCTAAAATTTTATTATAAAAACTACTGATAATGAAAACTTGTTTAAATTCCTTATAGCTCCTACATGAGTCTTTACCATATAATACATTGACTGACAACTGCTGCGTTTAAAAGAAATGTACCTTTTGAACTAAGAGGTGCAGCTAAGTGAAGTATATACATGGAATAGAGATTGAAATGGTTCTCATGCTAGCACTCAAGACGGGTACAGTACAGGGGGGTGTTTTGGGTGTTCAAACACCCCCCGAAATATTTGGTTTTTTGTATGGTTATTTATTTATTCAATTTTAATATTAATTTTTATATTAAACTTTAATAGACAGATATAATATTACGTTGTGTTTGTGAAAAACCGACTAAAGCAAAATAAAATATAATACATACTAACAAATTTATAAATAAAATAATATGATACCTACTGTGTATTGACGTGGGTATAAAAGAATTCTAAAATGTACATGGACATGGGAAATACCTAAGGGTCCTAAGCTATACAGATGGGACAATTACTGCGAATTGGAGTGTTAAAATTAATGAATAATGACGTTTCTGTTATATTTTGTTATCGACATTATCGTTCATGTTTTTGTTTTGTATCTGAAACGAGGCACGAAAAGTGACAATATTATACTGTTTTATTTCTTCACTCTCAAGTTTGTGTATAATATTATACTAATAATATTATTATAAAGTATGGAATTGTAAAAAAAAAGACACACTCTACTTTCTTATTTCTCAACAAATAAAAAATCTCGAACTGAGAATAATGAGGTGCGTATTAGTTTTAATTTTTTTATTTAATAATATTTTAACTTGTTTTCTAATGTTGATTGTTGCGCTATTTAGGCACCAGCAGAAATAGAAATTGAATGTTTAACATTGTTAAATGTACATAGAGACATAGAAGTTAATTGTGAAGATATTCTTAACATAATGGCTAAAACTTCACGAAAATTAGATTTAGTATTGTAATTGTTTTGTTTATATTATAAAAAAGTATTGTAAGTACTAAGTAAAGATAATTTTCTTAAAAAAATTTCGTATGTTTATTAAAAAAAAAGTTCTACTTTTCAGCAACTGATTTTCAAAAAACCCCCGAAACTTTTTTCTGCATACGTCCCTGGGGTACAGACTTAGGTACAGTGCTGGAAGTCCTTATGACAACTTAGGCCCATTGAAACCTCCTTTGGGTCTGAACATTATCTGAATAACACCTCACCTCGATAGAAGGTAGGTGGCCGTAAGCTCTTGACTAAATCCTGGATCTCGTGTTATTCTTCATTCAAACTTTTTTAAAACCATACACATTTTTGTTTTTTAAGCATTTATTTATCCTCAAAACTTGTGACGGGTACTCAATATGCTTTATTTATTTTGAAGCATTAAAAAAATTTTACACTCGAAAAATAAAAATGAAATGCATTTATACTTATATAAACATAAAGTATAATTTATCAGTACTGTAGACTGCACTAACCGAGACATTATTTTTGTGTGTTTTCAGAAATTCAGATGAATAAACATTATTTTTCACTATAATACCTAAATAGTCTTTTTAATGTTATTATTTAAACAACATACTCAAAATTGAAGAGTTAATTTATTTTTTTAATGTTATCATATCTACATGCAGTTTGATTACCTAATACAAATCATACACAATATCTACAAAATTAAGTTAATTAAACCTTATTTTTGTACTGATTAAAATATTAGTAGTAACAAAATTATAGTTTATTAATCAATAGAAATTATATAAAAAATAGTCAATTAATATTTCAATTACCTTTGATCATTATGTCCAGGGGTATCAATAATTCCTGGTAGATTGGGTAAAAATGATGACAAACTCTCCTTGAGCCTTTTCCCACTGAATTTACTATATGTATGTTCTAGACCATTATATGCCATCAAATTTACAGACCCCGTTAATTCACTTTCACCTGAAAAATAAAATTACTCAAACATTCAAGATGCACGTTTCATACATACAAGGTACGAACAGAATATTTTAACTGTTCATTTCAATAAGTCAAAAACACTTTTAAACACATAAGCAATTGTGTATGATATTAAACTTCTCATAGTCATACCGTACGCACAGCATACAGATGCAACGGTTGATTTCTGCGTTACGCACAATATCTTATGCTAAGAAACGGGACATGGTGTCTAAATGCTTATGGACGACTTACATGGTGGTTCTTTCATAAGATAAAATGGCCCACTGTGTACGATGGATGGATTCTTGCCCAGAGAGATGGTCGTTTTGAGTGTGCCCGTGGAATCTTGTCTTGACACGACAGGAGACCTGGCTCCACGAGGCGATGATTTTGGTGAATATGACGACGGGAAACCAGACATGTAGACGAAGTAAATGCGTCACTTAAACAAGAACAAAACATACATAAAGATGTGAGCGGCGAATGAAAGTATTCTATAATAATTGTACGATGCTCTTGGTAAAGTAGTTTTTTAAACGTTATCAATATCGCGTTATACACTTATACGCTATTTATGTTTACGTGAATTTTGATAAGTGAGTAGTGTTGTTACCGTGAAATGTACTAACTCGAAAACAGCTGCCGTCACGAATTAATCGTGCGTTCCACGTACTACGGTTAGCATTATAGATAGCGCCACTATGTTCCAGAAAAAAAAATATATATACACATGATATTCTAGGATGGGGGTCTATAAAAGTCTGGAAAGTAATTTTACGGGAAGTACAATACCGAAATTTAAATTCCCGGAAAGTAAAATTCCAAAATGCAAAATCCCGGAACGTGATATTCCGGAATTTAAAAGCCCGGAAAATAACATTACGGAATATGTAACACCGGATCGTAATTTCCCGGTAAGTAAATATCTGGTAATCCAGCGGTGCTTAATATATTCGGATATTGGACGTACGTAGTATCAATTGTTATATCATATCCTAGTTAAACAATTTTTGGTCCACTCATCTCATGACAAAACGTAAAATAATAAAAAAGAACAAACCTTGTAGCTGGTTAAGTGCACGTTGACTGAGAAACGTTTCACGATTTGCCTTATTTTTTACTATTAACGATCTGTTTCACCAACATTTTTACTCTCCTATGAATCTAAATATTTTGCTGTGTGTCAAAATGTAAATAATTGTAATTTATGTTCTTTTTTTTTTATATTCAGTACATTTTTATACCTGATGGCTGATGGTGATAGTTCACGACAGCTGGTCTTGAAAAATATATTTAAATGTGAAGTTAAATTCTAAAATTATATTACAAAGAAATATTTTCGAATCGTCAATAATGATAATTATTGAAATACTTAAAGCATTTGCAAGATTGAACAATTCAAGTGATCGAAAAAATGCATAAGCTTGAACCTGGTAGTTTGAGATTTTGTGTTCAGAATACAATTTCCCATAACGGTTGTTTATGGAATTACTATTCATAAAAGTAAAGGTATTTCGTTGGAATATTGTATTGTAGGCAACTCATAATTTTCTTGTGTTTTTTTTTCTGTTCGCAAATCTGAGTTTCTTGTTTTGTAGTAAATTTATAATTTAGTTTGATAAAATGAATTATTGCATTTTTGGTATTTTAATTGTATAGTAAAATATATTACATATATCATCTAAACTATTTTATTTCTTTAACGTACTTTGAACATCTGAATTAATGGGAACGTACAAACATATTCATGCAACATTTTGTTTTTTAAAATCAAATCTATAGGTCCTTTCGAGTTTTAAAATGTAGAGTTTTCATAGTTGAAAAGTAGATCAAAGATTAACTCTACTTTATGTAAATAATGACGAAAGTCTAGTTTTGTCAAGAACAGCTTTACGACTCTACGAGTAATCAAATTGTGTTATGTGTTATGTATTGACGTTCATATTACACACCATGAACAATCTCCATTTATTATTATAAAATGTATCATTGATGGCTCGATAGCAGATTAAAATTATATTTACCATGTTGGCTTAAGTTATAATTTGATGTAGATGTAGTACAATAATAACCATGTATGCATGGGTGTATAAAATACTCACCGTAACGATGAATTATTTTTATAGTAAAATTATATTTTAAGATCAAACTTGTGAAATTATCTATGCCAGGATCCAGGAAGACATAACTTTGAATCATGTAGCTACGGTGGTACCTATCTACTTTGTTGACTATCGTTAATGTGAGTTTAAGTTTATAGTGGCTATAATGGATGTGTTATGTTTAAACAACAAGGAAACTACAAATGGTATTAAATCGAATGTTCTTTTAACGGTACTTGTAGGTTGTAGTCTGTTCGTACTTCGTAGGTAAGTGCTATTTATATTATAAGCTACATATCTTCTGCATACGAAGGTGCATAACCCCTCAAAATCTTATTTCATAAGATTTTTAATAAGATTTTCATTGTACCTAATAAAAATCATTTATCGGTAAGTCGCAAACAACTTTTATTAGTGTTAGAAAATTAAATTTTGACAAAATTAGATATTTCAACGAATATTCACTTAGAATTGTTTTTTCGAGAGTAATGGTTTATTGGTTTCAAGTTTAAAAGACCCATCCCTGCATTTCATCCGACCGTGGAGTCTCACCAAACCTAGGAGTTTCGTCCGTTTTTTCCACTAATTTTATATTTTTATTTTTTTGGTTTAAAGATACTTTCAAAATATTAAATTACGGAAGTTCTTTTGTAAAAATATAGAGACTCAATAATTATTATTTTTTTGCACTATTTAACGGTAGGTAAATTCACGTTTATATAATTCTCAGGATTTGCTGTTTGCACAAACGTGAAAAAAATAAACAATACAGCAATTTGTAATCCGCAATGGGTTTAACCACGAAACAAATTTTTTTCTTTAAATTTTTTTATTCGCGGTGACTTCTATGTGATTTTATTACTCGCATATTAAGCATGAACTTGTGGTTGGTTTGCTGGTACCATGGAGTAATATGTTGATGGCTGGTAGAAACCTCATTATGTGGTTTTTACACGCATAAAACGTGCCATGGCACCAAAGCCTCTGTTTGCTGAATACATTTATTATATTGTAAGTAGTAGTAAAATAGTACTCGTATCTAGCCTCAAGTTGAATATAACAGTATAAGTTTTTTTAAAAAAGTAGATCGCGATATATTATATTGCATTGTTATAAGCTGTAATTATTGCGGATATCCTATATATAGGCAGTACGACAGCAAAACATATGGAAAAAATATACCTTAAAATAAGGGATAGTGAAATGATGAATCAGACGAATTTCTACTTGAATAATAGCGTTGTATTAATAAATGTATTAGGCCAAGCAAATGTTTTATTTTTAATTCTTTAGTTAAAGAATAAAAAAATAAAAAGTTGATAGGGAGTTTAGGCCGGTATTATATTTCTTGCTTGAATACCATACGATAGTAATAATAACTATGTATAGTATTTTACTACCTCTTTTATTATTTATTAGATTAAAAAATACATTTTGATTTGCGATGCAAATTTTTATTTTTTTTCCTCGATGAATTAATAAAAAACCAGAACATGTATGTGTTCACAATATTATTGCAGGAATTATTGAGAGTACGTATTAATTTTAATATTATTTTTATCATCATTGTCTTGAGAAATATTGGATCTATGAAATATCGATGATTACCTGAATACTCATTAAATTACAAAGAACAATGTAATTTGTGTCTGCTACTACAGTGCAAACCTTTTATGTTTTCAGCGTGGAACGGCACACATAAATAAGACATTAATGAATTCGACATTGCTTTTGCAAATAGTTGGAAGTTAAGAATATGTGATACTAACTTGATATATAAATAATTAAATTCGATGACAATGGGCCAGCAAATTATATAAGCAGAATGAATATATAAAGCTAAGTTGTAATAGTCTCGATAAGTTTCCTTTTAGAAACAATAAAACTTTTCTTTTCTTTTTAATGTCATATACCTATACTACCCATACTATATAGCAGCCAACAGGGGTGGGCAACTGGCGGCCCGCGGGCTGTATCCGGCCCTGGTACCATTTTTATCAAGCCCGCGTTACCTTTTAAAGTTGAACACTAATGTTTGAAATAAAAATTAATTTTATAAAATATTGAGAAAACGTTTATCCACATTCTATATTCAATGCTATAAATGTCTAAATTTGTCATGTCCATTGCTTATATTTATTTTGTTATAGCAAGTGTTGTATACGTTGCGTAGTTCGGTTGTAGTTTTAGTTTTCGTTTTATGGCCCGCTATATTTTAAAGGTCTAAAAACTGGCCATATACTCACTTAATGTTGCTCTATAGGAACAACAATTGGTTTTAATAGCTATGTTAAATTCAGTCAAAGAAAGTATATTTAAAATAATCAAATGTTTAAAACTGTGGCGGTTAAGTCATATTATCAAGAGGAGAATGAGGTTCATATTTTAACTCGAATATGATTTACCTTTTATAGATGGTTAAAAAAACAATCTCACCGGGGTAGGGAGAATATCGGGTAAATCATATGACCTCACTAACCCATTTCACCATCCTTGGTTGCAAATTATAAACAATGGTCTTATACATTAATATAATAATATACACATATATATATATATATATATATATTAAGTTTTTATGTTGGTGAAATCCTATATTTAAATTAAAATTTAAACAAACATTATTTTTGGATTGTTCAGTGTTAACAGTGAAATGTACTAGATTTATAAAAAATGTATTAGCCTCAAATGTTAAATTGATAGTTTTCAATAGATTTAGTATAAACATAGAGAATATTTTATGAAGAATTGGTTTTGAAAAAAAAAATGGTATAACAGTCATTATATCGTAATTCAGAAAATAATCATTTTACATTTTACATAGTAAACATGATTTTGAACCATTATATTTTAGAAATTTGTTGGTGAAAATGTGTAAGACTAAGGGTATGATTTTAAATGGAACTTGAAATTATATAGAATATTGGTAGTGTTTTTTTTTTATTAGTAATAACAAATAAAATTTTTATTAAATTTATCGTTGAAAACAATGTACATATTATTAGAGCCTATATAGATGTAGATGTTGCAGGTACACCCAACATGATTATTTTATCTACTATTTAATTTTATAATAGTAATAATAGTTTTTGTTACTCGTAGGTAAAAATTAAATGATCGGGGGATGGGTGACTTTATTAGGGCGAGTGTTACTACGGTAACTATCAACAAAACAAACCCGCTGTTGGATTTTCAATGTTAAGCATAAAGAACAAAATAATAGATGTTGAACCATCATGTCGGTACGTGTGGTTTATAGTAAATCGTATGGAGTTAAATACAAAGCTTCTATTTGTTCTAAAGCATTTATTTTTTACGTGGTGATAACGCTGTTGACTTTTACCTTGCCATTTTTGTTTTGTTATCGAAGCAATGGTAATTTAGAATTAGTACATCGATTGCAATGAACGATTATTTTCTAATATTGTTTTCTGCAGGATTATGGCTTAAGTATGAAAAATACAGAGAACAGCCCAGAGTAAAATTCAAAATGCAGTATTTATTATATGCAGAAACATCTGATCCTATGTCCCCGTTGATTTGCGGGGATGTTCCACACACATTAAAAACCACTGGTTTTTGTTCAACCGTAAAGGTACTGTATTATCTATTCCTGTTTTTATCTAATATTATCATTCTAACGCATAATTTTATGTTTTTATTAGGTTTTAGAAGAAGATATTGACATAGACGGAAAAAAAGAATTTCTCGACCTGGAGTTACAATTGACTACAAACGAAACTTTAGATGTGCATTCTGTAACGTTATTGCTGATATTCGATTTCAAAATTCAGGTATCTAAATACAATTTTAAGTGAATGCGTTTTTTAAATTGATAAATAAAAGATAATCATATTTGCGACTGGCACTGACTTCTATTTTTTTTCGTTAGGATTTGTGTTTGCTCGAAATGGAATCTATGATTGCTATTACTCACAGTTCTGGATTACCAGGCGGCAGACTGGACGTGTTTGGCGATTTAGATTTGGTTCAGAAAATACCATTAGTTTGTTCGCCGAAAAAACCTATTCATATTAACAAACCTATACTGTTATTTGAATCTTCTGATTGGCTGGTGAATATATACGAAAAATATTCAAAACGAACCCGTAAGTTGTTCAAAATCGTAAAATTGTTTTAATATTGTTCATGTTTAATTATAAATGTATACACACATATTATGTATATATGTATATACAAACATTTTTTTTTTTAGTTTCTACCAAACTTGATAATATATTGGTCAAGTGGACAAGAGGTCGATCTTATCAACAACCATTTTTAATCAAAACCAAAATAAATTACAAGCCGGTTGAGGTTTTGTACAAACCGAAATTTTGGCAAGTTATGAAGTGGGCATGGATACAATACTTTTCGATACTCGTGTTGTCGGTGTTCATATTTAAAAAAGTTAAGCGATTTTTATTCACAAAACATATTGTTAATACTAAAATTGAACGTTCAACATAGAGTGATACGTATTTAAATGATAATCGCAATGAAAAAATAAGTTTTAATCATTGTTTGTACCTCATTTGGTTACATTTCAATTTTCATATACTTTGTATTTGATATTATTAACTTTAGGCTCAATAAAAATATTTTTAAAACAGTTTTATAACTTTAATAACTTAGTGTATAGACAAATAATTGGATAATAATATTGGACCGTTCGTTAAATTGTTTACAATTGTAGCCGAAATTTAGTTTCGAAAAAGTTTAAATGTTGAACATAAAAACGGTGAACTGCTACCAACTGATATTGTCAAATATAACAGTAGATGGTCAAAATAATTATTGGAAATGTAATAGACTGTTTGATGTCGCAATAAAGCAAAAACTCTAAGAGTACAGACGAACATATTGTTGAATAATAATATTTTCATCGAACCGACAACGGTATTTGGTAACCACGGCAACGAAAGCCGTGGTGTATAATAAATACTATACAACGGACATACCACATGTACATATGATAATGTATCATAGCGTTTTCTATACTATGATGTGTGGTACCTATACATAGATATCTAAAGTACGTATAATGCACAATCGTAGAGCCGATATATTATTTATCGTTCTGCTCAAAATCTAAAATTATTATAAAAACTATAATTTTGCCACGAATAGGTATAACAAACCGTGTTATTGCGTTGAAAAAATGCAGTATGGTTGTGAGAATAAAAGTAACAATCCGACGGACACTTGTAATAATTATAGCCAGATAAGAAGTAATATTACCGTTAACTGACAAATGGATAATACGAATAGAGACGTCTTTATTAAGACGACGTAACAATTTATTCATTCGCATTCATTCGTACAACAATTAGATTTAGTTTCTGTCAGTTTTGACGTGTATCGACGAGATATATGATATACGTGGCGATGGGAAGCTCGATATACCTCCGCACGCGAACACTGCATAATATACCAGTCGATATGAAACCAAAATTTATTTTTTATTCAAACGAATTTTATTAAAAATTTATCTATTGCGTTTATTTCAACACGAATAATTCGTTGCAAACACCATCACGTATATTTGACGCAGTACTATAGATCTGTTGTGATCGCTACACACACACATAATATATAATATATCATATACGTATACGATCCATATAGATTCGATAGGAAAATAGGTACCGCGATTGTTTTAATATTACCCACGTACAGGTACCGCTGGACTACTATACTATTCGGTGATTGCATTATTTCCTCACTCGGCTTGAAGATATAATTTTACCGGATGCAAATAACAGCGTATCGTATTCACCGCAAGGCCGGCAATCACGAGACAATCGACTTGCGGCGGACGTCGTCAGCTGCTGCTTGTGATCCCCGATTGACCAAACACCTACGACCGGGTGTTCCGTGGTATGTAGGTAGGTATATACACATAATAACACTTTAGATGAACCATGGAAATGCAATTTCATTGGAGGGAAAATTCAGACGAATCCTGCACGCACGTATTGGAATCTGATGGACCGCGACCGCATGTAATACGAGAGAATTCGGCATCGTCCGAAGAATACCTTAAAAATTTAGAGTGGAAAAAATTAAGCAAAATAAAACACAAATTGTGTGGCAATCAAGTTCACAGGGAAACCAAAGTAAATTAATTATTACATGCTATAAATTCCAGAAATATAATGAATATTGTATAAACATTTTTTTTTTTTGTTCTAGCTCGCAGAACGATTATTAAAAGCAAATATATATGATGTAAAGAAAAAAAAGACTAGGAATAAAAGGTCATTGTATCGTACTAGGTATAATAAACATATTTAATATGTTGTGGAGATGTCTTTCATGGAACGAAGCAGAGGAATTTTTCAAATCAAACCTATTTAGTAGGAAGGAGCTGGTACGTCGGTTAACGTCTCTGCAAAATGCTATTGTTTTTTTTTTTGTCTCGGCGAATTGCATTTACGCATTTGAAGTAATGTCATAAAGAAAATATGTATTATTATAAATAATAATTTATTTTTCATGTCGTTTTTATGTCATCATTACACGTTAAAGATAACTAATTATTTTCAAGTAGGTATTAAATTCTGTATAAATATCAGAATAAAAAGTAAGTTCTATCAAATGCTGATGTGTAGCTAAACAATTAAATGCTCATGTATTTTAGTATGTTTTATAAAATTGTTCGAATCTCAAAATGATTAAATTTATTGTTAAAAAATGTTGTTGATCAATTTATTTGTTTTTTAAAGGTGAAAGTGTGTAAAACAAAATAATAAAAATATTATTGTTTCAAATAAACTGTAATTTATTACATATTTTTAAACGAAAATAAATAATAATGTTTTAATAATTCAATTTGTGTAACCTCAATTTTGTAACAATTCTATTGTACTAGTTTCATCTGTCTTGTTCTTTCTCTGCTCATTATAAATGACGTATCAACTATCAGTATTCCTTAATACATTTTAATACCTACTTGTTGTATTGAAATAAATAGTTCTTAAGCTGATATTGAAACTAAAGTAAAGTAAAATATGAAATTACGAATTATTAATTATGAGTTCTGTTTATACAGACAGGATATGTTAGTATGTTACACTAGATAAAGACTTACAGAATGGATAAAGTTAATATTTTTAATGATTGTTATAGATGTATTACTTGATTTACAATGTGCAAGTCGTCGGAGTTTAATTTTATATTTATGGAATCTACTATAAAACTTTAGTTATTGAATTTGTTTAGAAATAGTAATAACATTTTTTATGTATTATTTCATATACAAATATACATAATAATTAGTCTCACAAGATTTTTCAAGATATTAGATGATATACAAAACTATAAATTTGAATAGAATTATTTATTGTTATTTTGAAGTTAATAATAGATAATTGTTCTATAATCTGAAAGTGATGTTATCATTTTTTTTTCACCATCTCTAAAATAATGCGTTTATACGTGCCAGGATACGTTTTCTTTATCCTAAAATATAAAATATATAATATCGTTGATATTTAGTATAAATGACACTAGGTTTAACATTTTTTTCATCATAAAAATGTTATACTTTGGTAAAATATGATACTATATGAAGTATTAAAAAAAAGAAACAATCGAAATCATAGTGACAGTTTAAATCGTTTTTCTATGATTTGGTATTTTTTTATCCGGTTATTGTTATTTATTAATAAAATTGTAATTTACGTAGATCGTTTTTTGTAGACGCACGATTGAATTCTTATATTCGTGAGAGGAAAAAATGTTAGTAACGTTAGTTGAAACGGGTGATAGGTCAAAATATATGTATATGTACCTGCTACTTCTTGTAATATCTATCAACGTGTATAGCTACTCGCGTTCGTGACAAACTGTGACCAGTCATTGCGATCGTTCAACCATACTGAAATTCTAATCATTTATACTTCTGTCCGAATGTGATTCGATAAATATGTATATAAATGTTGTAGTTCCGTTAAATGGTTGCTTGGAGTTCATACATCGCGCGTTATTTGTAATAATTTAATTTTTTTTTTTTATTGTAAATATTATTTATTTAACCGTTAACTATTTGTCATCGTTTGAAATCACCACTAAGTCCAGAAAACGACCAGAACATACCTACAACTTTTGTATTTTCCGTTACTATTCCTAAATATGTATTATAATTTATAATATATAAAACACAACATATTATATTTTTGAATTTTATTAAAATATTTCATTTAGTATGTAAAGTATTTCAATATAATTTAATAAAAAGATTAATGCACATGAACTGCAAACTTGTGTTTTTTTCCACTGTTGGATTTGTATTTGTTATCGTGCACTATTTTAGACTCTGTACAGGCGCAGATTTAGAATTTTGTTCTGATATAGGAGGTGCTATTTTTTAGAAGATTATGAATATTATGGTTTATATATTTTTTAAAAGCCAATTCTTACGATTTAAAATATAATTTATCATTTTTCAAAGGCCTTTAACTGCTGTTGATAAATTATCATATAATTAAAAATTATATGCGTAATATATTGTAATATTGCTCAGTGTAAATTCGGGTATATTTGTTTTTTCAAATAATTCCCATATTGGTATCTGGTTTTTTTCAGTTACCCCAAAAAATAAGTAGAAATACCATAAATAATATTAAGCATGGTAGAAGGAGGAAAAAGGCTGTGGTATACCCGGCCTTCTGAATAAATTCTTTTAATATTGATCTAGTTCTAAAATTGTCCACCGATTAAATATTATAATAAAGTATTATGGTTTTACTAAAACAGTTCAGAATATATGGCACACAAAGTATAATGTTATAGAAGGTACTATATGTAAGCTGTATAATCATTATAAAAACATATAAGATACCACCAATACAGTTGGAATTGGAAGTTATGTTAGATTATAGTATAAAGTAAGTGTACATAGGTAATAGGTATATAACATATTGTTAACAATGTGATGATTAGAAATAATTTTTCATTATTCAATATAACTACAATATGTACATGTACCTACATAATGCATTGTTCACATCCCACGGTTAAGTATTCATAGTATTTCGTACTTCCTCCGATGTGACCCAAATGCATGTTGCACGGGGTCATAGTGGTCCCATCACGAACTCTTGGAAGACTTGCACGCAATCTGAAAATATAGTAATTTATTTACCACTTAACCTAAGAGTTGAAACACGGATTGAGTGTGACATTTTTTTATTGAGGTACACTATTAATATTTAGGTTACACATTAAAATTACACAGATAATTGATTTTAAATTATATGAATCATACAAACACTCACACATATACACTGCCCTGTACATAGCAAAATAGTCCGATATGATAATTCTTATAGGTAAAAAAAAGGATTTAATAAACGTAGAATAACATGGAATATAAACTTAGTAAGTTCTTTTTGTGACAATGATTCATAACTATCGTATTGCACTTACACGTATAAAACATATGGGATTTTTCGTTATAAATGAAATTTAAAAAAAAAAAACCAATTTTTAAATGTTCGTTATTTATGTTTGAAACACTGTATCAAATCAGCAGTACACTGATTGAAAGTATTGATTGGTCTATTCAATTCTAATGATCCATTAAATATAATACCATTTTTTTACAAATCGGATAAAGACTATAACATTTTATAAAAAATAGTATTTTTGCTTTAAATAATAATACAAATTACATTCTGTGATAAATTATTCCATTAATGCACCCAATACTATTATTTTTAATTCATATTACACCCATAGCCAATGTAATACCTTTTTTCATTCGTTTTTTATTGTTTATTTTACACATTTACAAACTATGTAGATTGTTGCCTGTAGATAATAAGTTTGTAAAAAATAGAAAAACACAAATCTATCATCTGATTTTTTGTGTACCTAATGTATTACAATTATTTTTTTACATCTACGTTTTAAATTATGTTTAACATAATCATTGATCGTTTTTCGAGTGTATTATTATAGCTCCAGTATTAAATATAGCTACGAATTAAAACATGGGAGTTCCGTGTATTATTATTATACAAACCATTACTTATTATAATATACATGTAATGAAGTTTACTCGGCCCGCGTGCTTTCGTCCTACAATAACTTATCGTGATAATGAACACGGCTAACGGTTGTATTACGCTGCCAGCGTAGGTACTGTGGCAGTTCGTGTTACGTATATTATTTTATATCCCGACTCAGCACCCGCTATCGTGAGTCGTAACCCTCTATAGTCTATACGGTCGTATATGAGTATATGACTTCTGCCTCAAGTGTTTCAAATGGAAATGGTATAAAAAATGTAAGTCAAGACACATACAGACTATACTACTATAGTCTAGTTTTTACATCTAGTTTATTCTTTATAAGTTTGTTGGTTGATAATAGAAAAATTAATATTGGTATTTTTTGAGATTTTTAGTGCGAACTAACTTCTCTAAAAAAAAAACCATCACTGTTTAACCAATACACTACTTACTATTTGATCAATATCTTAAAACACCTCCGAATACAGGGAACTGAGGGAAACTGCATGTGTCTTCAGTTAGGTTATGGTAATATACTGTCAAAATAAGTGTCAAAAGTTGGAGCATACTACCATAGTGAGATAATAATGACCATTTTACTTCCTCACATTACTATAAGTTAGTAAATTGTTAAGCCCTCTTAGGGCACACGGCACGCTGCACACTAAAATATAGTAAACTATTTATTAAACATTTACATATACGTAATGCACTATATAATGTACTATATAATGTCAATGCACTATAGTGTATGTGCCCACCTTACAAGTGCACATCCAAAACCAATATAGTGCATTGACAATTCTTATACTTTAAGAATTATCGTTGTCTAAAGATTATTGGTTAACAACGTTTTTGAACCTGAAGGGTAGGCATATACTGTTAGTATTTTTCAATCGTGAATTTTATCTGTACACTATTGCACGATATAACGTGACTCTATGGTGTATCACGGAAAATAGGGTCGTAGGTCAAAAGTATCTCAACCACTTCACAGTTTATTCACTAACACATACGCACCAGTCAACCGAATGCCGTTGAAATATTATTATTATTGTTATTTATGTATACGGTAAGGAGGATGGGGGGGGGGTGTATTACACGTTTCGGGTTTAGGAAGTTGAAGAGCTCGTAACGAGTAATGTGGTTTACTGTCTTGAAGAAAGGAAAATACAACACGACAGCATAATATTATGGTCAACATGTACTTCGGTAGCTATTGAAATATTCAATGATTTACTTTGTATGTGTGTTGATCTGATCGATATTTGAAACAGATCTGATGTAAACGACATGCAATACATAGACAATATGAACTCCTTGTAATCTCTATAGAATATGAATAGAATATGATTTTCTTAAATGTCATGAGATAACCGATAACGTCGTATGTATATATCTAAATTAAATTACATAGGAAAAGCAACATTTATGGTTCTGTATGGTAGAATCTATAAGTCGTAGAATACGGATGTAGGCTATTTATAGTACCAATAAGATGATAAACATGATTTCGCGCTTCGATGGTTTATATCTAATAACACAAAAGTTATAATAAATACGTTAAATACGTGAAATAATTTATCATGGAATTCAAATTTAAAGACGCTCGCCTCAGTGACCAACCAATTTTTAATACATCAACCATAATCTCCATCCAAGCGGACAGATCAAATCTGTTTGAATTGAACAAATTTTGTTCGATTTATTACTTTGTGGCTCTTTTTAAAATTGTATTCTCGGGCGTTCGTGGTGTCATACAGCTCTCCGACTCTCGTACATTACTTTTGAATACCTATAATACGTACACAAGCTCATCGGATTACATGTATACGTACAACGCACAAGCATTAGTATGACAATGCACGAGTATTAAATTATCGATGGGTACTAGTATATCACGGAGACGGTTTAAAAGTATCAATAGATCGCACAGCGTCGTCGATTGAGGACGGCCGCGGCGAGCGAGTGTGCACCGTGCATTGTTCAGTACCTAGTATGCACACGGGCAAAAGGCATCGGGTCTTGGGAACAATGATCGAGTTCTGGAAAACGCCCTTAGACGGACAATCGTCGGGAAAAACGGTATGCGATAAAAATAATTACTGATGACCCACACCAATGATTGTTACCGGTAGGGAGGGGGACGCATGGAGACAGAAATAAGTGGCACGTACCAATGTCCCCGTTGATGTATAGAGCATAACATAACTAATAACGTCGCTAAATTCAGGACAAATCGCGAATAATATGGTGATTTTTTTGCCTAATGAAAACGCAATGCATCTGATGATAACGCGATGATAAATAATGATTATTAGATGTGTCTTACGCAATGCCCCGCTATGTGTTTTTGTGACGGCTACAGTTTGATTAACGCGGCATACTACTAGTAATCTATACGCGTAGCGTAAATTATTAGCAGAATCATTTTTAAAATATTGTCCATAATGTACCGTCACATTTTCGTAAATGAAATCGCAATTAAAATTCTGAATTTCAACCACTCAATAGTTAACGAGGGTAGTAAATCCTTTTATAAATATACAGTCTCATTTGTAGTTGAATCGAGTACCGTTGTGTTCAAAAAATAACGTGTAATGTCTATGATTTGTAATTGCTGTACAGAGATGGTGTAAGATGCGTTTAATTTGTTGATTATACATTTATACCTACTTGACTTCGTAATTGACAATATACTTGTTTTTTTATCAATCATAATGAATTAAAAGTCCAGTTAAGGTGAAAATATTTATATAATATGAAACTGGATTGTTTTAAAGGTTACTTTAGCATAATATTTAAATTTATTTACAACGTTGAAACCGCGAGATAATGATTTTAATACACGACGGATAAAAAATGTATACTTACCTCAGGGAACCGTTATTCTGACCATATTAATTCTTAGATCAGTCTTGAACACGGTATTGAATAAAAAAAATGTTAACGTGAATAAAGGTCTACGATACCTTTTTTATTTTAAATCCAAATTCGACGTTATTCGTTCGAAAATGTTCGTGCGTTATTATTTTTTAGCTACTATAACTAGCCATTGAACATGTACGATGTACGGCGTGTCTACTGTCTATACACTTAAAATTAAATCTTGTAGGTATACTATACTTCCCGATAAAATATCATATTATTGTCTTAGTTCGTTGCATTATAGCATAAAGTCTATACTCTATATATTCTATAATATGGCTGTATATGTTACCGTCTTACAGACACGAATTCACGATTGAAGCGAATGATATAAACTTATGTAGGTACTTCACCTTATTGTTCAAGTATATATACTTTTAAATATACCAACATTTTGCTGGGACTGTAAAAAAATGTACATCGAACCACAAAACGAATAAGCTGTTTTATGTGTCGAACTTATTTTTTGTGGTCCAATTACACTTGATGAAATTGTTGACATTTTCAAGTAAATAACAGTTTTATTTTAAATATGTATTTAATTTATTTTAACGTTAGGGGTTTTCAATTTTCAACGAAATGCTCGATCAAATTTATATTTTATATTTAATTTATATAAATAATAATGTATATTATAATTTATAAGTACAGTAAACTCTCGGATTATGTAGCTCACACAAGTTGTATTGTATACATTTTACACTTCTTGTGCTATAAAGCCGGAGGCAATGTAAAACTTATAGTTGTTTTCGTATTTTTCAAATTTCAAGTTTATCTATATCATTGAAATGTATATAATATCGTTTACATCTCCCATCTACCACTGTTATTATGATTATTTTTACGTGAAACAACTAGTTATATTAAGAAATAAGACGTATAATATAGGACGATTAAAGTTCACTAAGAACTACACGTAATAATTATATTTAATCTTATATTTACAGCATAGTTTTAACTATTAAGACTGTAGTTGAAACGGCTGAAAATAAAATGTATAGTTATTATATGGACTATACATATTATATCATATATTATTATCTTTACAATTATAATGTGAGTTTACAAAACTTTGATTTATGAAATTAAAATTAAAGATATTTATTAATTTTAATTATCTAAATAATAATTAAACATTAGGTGCCTAGGTATACTATAAAATAGTTATATTTTCTTTGATTTATTATATAAATAGTATGTATAGTGCATACCTTACACCACCTATAAACAGTGATACAATCAAGAAGGTTGCGTCGGTTGTTGAACTGTTGAAGTTCTCTATTCGACAGCGCTATGAAAACTGAAAAAGTTTTACATAGATACATTGATGCATTATTACTTAATAGTTATTACTATAACTTATCACAGCTATTTCCATATTCATTATTTTATGAGATCATTATGAGTATTGAGTACCCATTTAAAATATATATATCGTACGATATTTATTTCTGAAAAAGGAATGTAATAATATTTGTTTTTAAAATTTGAACAGTTGAAATAATACACATCAAAACCATCAACTCCTATTAAAAATTGTAATACATCAAAAATTAACTTAACTGCTACTATAATCAGTGTTCATTGTTAAGAAACACGAGATAATAACTTTCGGGTATATATCTGCATGTTATGAATATTCAGTATCGAATGAAAGTGACACACTTCACAGATGTATAAATGTATAAATGTATCATAGATGTATAAATGTATCTAGGTTAATAAACACTAACGTGTTGATTTTATGCTCACATTATAGATACAGGTACGGATAAATAAGTAATATGTTTGGAACACCGTTCTCCGTTGGATGTGTTAACAAGACACACAAGCCCAGTAGTTAACATTAAAATACTGTTAGTTAACGTATAATATTTAAGACTATTTTAATCCTATGTTGTTAGAATGCTAGACATTTAATACGCATCGATAATTATAATCAGATAGATAGATATGTATCTGCATATATTATGCATTCTTGATTTTAATAAACTGAAAATAGGTGGCGATAGTTGTTTGAAAACTCGTGGTAATCGATGTCTAAGATTGTCGCCGATACGGCGAAACAGGTACGCACTCCATTGTGAGAGTTTAATTAAAATATCACTATTGCAGTTTGCGCACATATATTTACTTTAAATGCACGTCTTGATTGTTCTATAATGGTGCGATATACATATAATATATACTTTTAATATATATTTATAAGTGTGTATATTATAGTTACTCGTTCTCCTAATTACGTGATTTTCTAGTGTTTTCGTCCATACTCAGTGTTTACCAACTATAATATTATTATCAGATGCCAGTAAGTATCCTTATTCATTTTTCTGAACTAACGCCTGATACGTTCATCTAAGTAGAGTAATTTAATGCGAATGTTTCACCAGTTTATTCCAGGTTGGAAAAACGGTTAATATTTTTATTTATTTATTTTCTACGAGTATACTAAGTGGTAAATATTAAATTATATACTAATAATGGCTTGGCTTTTGTTGTAACTTGTAGGTTATAATATACAATACTCAGTCAACAACATACCAGGAGCATTATATACCTTTAGCATTATATATAATAATAATAATATATATATTATACACTTACCTACTATTTAAAATAATATTGTCGCTATTTAGAATTATATTTGAAAATTAATTAATAAAAAGAATTCCATACTATACAACTGTTTGGTATAGCGAGTTATTTGGAGCATGTTATGTACCTACACTTAATGTACTTAAAATATAATAAAACCTGCCGTACTCATGTTCAGTAACGTATAGTTTGAAAAATAATATAATTTTGTGCGTTATTTGATTAATTAATGCAAATTAAAATACTCGTGTTACTGTATAATTACACTGTTATTTATAATAATTTAATTTAAATTAGTATCAAATACGCTTATTTGTATGTATAATTTTAAATAACATGTATCTTAAATTATTTATAAAGTACGCTTTTTTAGTAGGTATTTAGATGCAATACTTTTTTATTATTTCATTATATGAAATATTTATAATTATTTATTTATATTCTTTGTAAACACAATATACTAAATAGTACATAGAGTATTGTGTGCGACCTCAAAAATGTAAGAAATTTTTTTGATATTTTCGTTTTTATTCACCGTTTGAGATAAAAAAAAAATGCTCATTGATTTTAAGTTTATCCGTGGGAGGATAACGAAAATAATAATTATCAATTAGCTACTGTAATTTGCCATTTGGCCACTGCATTTATTATAAATACATATGCATTATGTAAAATTACAAGTTTAATTTATTATAGATGTAAATAGTAAATAATATGTGTCATGTGCGGAGTTTTAGTTAAGAATATTCGAAAATGATTAAGAAAACTGAATAATTAACGATTAATAAACTTTACTTTGTTAGTTTTTAAAGTATTTTTTTGTCCTTAGAAACTTATATAGCTGTAATTGACAACACATTTTACTTTTTTAAAACTTTTATTATTTTAAGTTACATACTTCAGGATATTAGCACAATATTTGTGGTTTCCTTTCGTCATAAACACATTATGATAAAATCGTTCTTAGAATTTATCATTATATAGCTCTATTATGGTTTAAATTAGTATTATCTAAACTGTTATAAGAAAAAAACTGGTATAAACAGGATACAAACGCTAGGTGTTACAGTTAGGAACTTGTCTCGCATCGTTCCCTTCGACAAAAATCATTATTTTTAATTTCTACACAATCTTTTTGCGTAATAAACTGTTTATAAGCCTTTCAGTAGATAAATAAAGTCTTCTTAAATAAAATGGTAATTTTATGTTTACGTCACATATTAAAGTTGTTTTAAAAACTATTTAATACATATTGTATTAATTATTGAATTTTAATTTAAAATACACATATGACATCTACATTCATAAAGTATACTTAATAAACTATATCTAAATTGGTCTATTTTTTTTTAGTGTTTTAATGTTTATATGGTTTTATTTTCAATATTTTAGACTGTCATAGTAATACAATTTGACTTATTGATATATCTATTTGTATGTATATTTTAATCTATTTAAAAGTTCTGTTTAATTATCAAAGAATTAAGAAAGAACAGTAAAATATGTGTGAAGTAATATCTAAATTTTAGGTTAAAAACCTGTGTTGTTGAAGCCTTTAATAATCATAAAAAAATAAAAAATATTATATATATACGAGTATATATAATATTTCTACATTTAATTTGTAATTCTTTATGAAGTAAAATATGGTGCAATTGTAGTTTTACTTAAAAACTTGAAAAAAACTCATAATTGTAATCAGTAGCATTTATGTTCTGATTACAAGTAATAATTATTAAAAAAACATAATGTCCAGCGAATTTTCAAAAATTGTAGTTTTAAAAAAATCCTAAGTATCTAAACCATTGTAGTTTAAGTTGGTTATGAATTATAACTGTGTTTCTTGCTCCTGATCTATTTAACATATACATTTCGGATATTCCTAAAGTAGCAAATACAATTATAGCAACTTATGCCGACGACACACCTATACTTTCCTCTGACAAAGACCCCACACTGGCGTCTTCAGCCCTTCAAACTCATCTTGACCTAATAAATACCTGGACAACCCAGTGGCGAATTAAAATCAACCCGGAAAAATCCTTCCATGTAATATTTACTCTGCGCAAAAAAAACTCCCCATCACTGAAACTGCAAGGAGTAGACATCCCCATAACCTCACAGGTAAAATACCTAGGACTTACACTCGATCAACGTCTAACTTGGGGCCCCCACTTAAAATCTAAACGCAAAATACTAAATAACCGTCTACATATGCTTCGCCCTATATTTAAATCTAAATTATCAATCCACACTAAATCAATTCTATACAAATCCCTACTAAGACCTATCTGGGCTTATGGCGTGCAAATCTGGGGCTGCGCCAAGCCATCCCAAACTCGTTCGATACAAGCCTTCCAATCTATATCTCTCCGACTTATAGCCTCAACTCCATGGTATGTTACAAACAAAGCGCTACATAGGGACTTGAAAGTGGACTCGGTAGACCAACTGGCCAGAAAGTACTACGCGAAATTTCATGCAAAGCTTGAAACACCATCCAAACCCGCTCATAGCACACCTATCCTCACGCTCACTACCCGAAAACCCTCATCGCCGTCTGAAAAGACGATGGTGTCGTGACCTCCTTTAATTAACTAAAATTATCATGCTACGAAGGGTTCTATCAATGGATAGCCTCCCTCATCAAAATAAACCTGTTATGTTATATTATTGTACAAATTTTCCTTTTTACTTATTGTGTTTTTTTTTTAATACAGATTGTAAATTTTCTAATAAAAAAAAAAAAAACTGTGTTTAAAATAAAAATATTAAAAAAATTCAGGTGGAACACTGCAGAACAATGATAATGATGATGGCTAAATAATGATCTTCTGAGTTATTTTTATAATAAGTAATAGTTATGCACTAACGGACTAACGGACAAACTTAGAGCTATTAAGTGAACATTTTTTCGAGTTATTTCATTTTAACATGTTTGCTTATGCGATTGATGGAGTTAATAATATTAACGCGTTATTACGTTGACATCGTTTTAAATACTCGTATATGTAAAACAATTAGCTCGATTCCTTGGTGAGATGAAATTCCCGAATTGCCTTATTGACAAACATTGTACGGCGTAACAAAAAATCGTACCTAGCACGATGTAGTCGAAAACCAAAAGCGAAAAACTATAACAGTACCGTTAATTATTATTATAATCACTTGTTACGCGAATAATACACGATGTAAAGTAGACGCACGCGTGGCTTAGACCGGTAGAGCTTGGCTCCTGTAGCGAATGCGATCCATCGAAATACTACAACAACGATCGCCGCTTTGAAATCGAAACGTTGATTCGTGATGAATTGGACGGGCGTTTGGTACATACACCGGGCGTGTGCATTGCATAATGTACATTTACTGCGATCATACGAATTATAACGGTACGGTACACGTATCGTGTTTTCGCGTGCACTTCAGTCGATCGCCGTTCGACGTCTTCGGTCGTTCTGTGTCCACTGCTCGGTTACAGCGCGTTTAATTAAAAAAAGCCGCTCGCCGAATGAAGCAAGAGGAAAAAAAAACAAAACCCGTTATTTTCGATTTTTATTGACTACCTATATGTGCTTGTAACGCATGTTTCGCGCACTGCATTAAGTATCTTATAGTAAAACACTTACCTACTACAATAATGGTTATGATGCTACACACGCGAGTTATCCCGGTAATACAGTGCCCAAACGTCTGTTTTTGTTATTTTCAATTTTATACGAGTTGTTTTTAAGGTTCGGACCATATTTGTCGGTAATAGCTTTTTATTTTACTATCAAGCCTATATCGTATATTAAGTGCCTACTAGTTATAGTTATACGATATTAATTAATAAAATGTTATAATAATGAAGCTGAGCAGTTGAATAATTAATTTTAACTATAACTGTAGAACTCATTTTGTACTAATATTGTATGCTTTGTGTTGAGTGAATCATTTTTTAAATTTTTAATCTTACTTTAAATTATATCTACATTGTGAAAAGACATTTTGAACTATTAGGCTAAATCATAAATATGATATTTACATTATCTTTACATTCATATTTAATAACCAAAATTAACAATGACATCTTATATTAATTTCAAATGTTAGTATAAGTTATAGAATATATTATTATTAAATATTGTTTGTTGTCATTGAGTCAACTTTTAAGATAAACCGGAAAACCGTCATGTACTAATGAATAGTACCTATTACCTATACTGCTCTACTCGCTGTGTAAACACATTACCATGAAAGAAAAATAGTGACTGCTTCAAGGTCCTTGAACTTTATTATCAAAATTGAATACCGTTAATTATTTTAATTTAATTTTAAGAACTCATTGAAATACTGTTAGGTTTGAAATGTACACGTAATATTAAGAAAAACAAAGATGTAGGACAATGAAATCGTCGGACTTGTAATATAGATATATATTATTGACAGCTTATGAAAATCAGTCTCTTAAATTTTTACATATTTTGACAGTTTTAATTTACCGTTGACATGTGAGTGTGTTAAAAAATATATACTTTTCTTTTCAAATTAAGCCATACGTATTAATAACAATTTTATACCTGACAGTTTTGCAACGGATCTTGTTTACTTTTATACCGGTACATTTTATTGTATTTGCTCATTATATTATGCTGAAATTCTAGCAAATCACATATTGTTTTGTGCATTAAAACCACACCGAAGTTATTCAGGTCGTATAGCTGCCGTACGTATTATAATTGAATAATAGATAAAATAATATTTGTCCTCTGTAAAAACGACATAGCCATCATAAGCCCGCTTATAAATTTACGCTTAAATGGCTGGTGAATTATTGTTATAAGAACGGGGTTAATTATTATTAATGTAAACATTCGAGAAGAAAAAATAACAACAAATTTCATATACTACCAGCGAAGCGTAAAATAAGCGTTTTTACAATACGCGGAGTCCACTGTTGATGGCGATACGCTCTGATGACAATCACAAGACAAATTTGACCGTTAGTGCGCATTTAGTCTTTGGATTTTTGTCTCCTCTAGTCATATATAAATACTAAAACTTTATCACGAGTTACCATAAATAAATTAAAACTAATGAAAATATAAAGATTATCTACTCGTACAACTCTATATATTATCTCCTTAGTAATCTAAAAACAACGTATGGGTTGTATGCGTGATGATTAATATAGAATGCTATCAAAAATAAAATATATATTTGTTTGCAGAAACTATGGAATTCCATTATAACTATATAATACACTATAAGACCACTCAGGGTTACACAGTAAGTGTTTTTGGAGTCTAAACGATTTTTATCATATTACCACCCCTAAAAAGATTATTCTATTTATTTTATAAGACATCAATATTATTATAATTGATGTACTCGTATAATACCTATCTAATACAAAATTGATTCAATGGAAAAGGTAATGATATTGATCTTGGTGTATCCATACTAACATGTTAGTTGTGACGACTTACGTTAATGGATCATACTAATATTATTATTGCATGTTCAATATATTGATTAATGAATAAAGTAGCTGACAGCTGATTTTTAAATTATATTTTCGATTGATTATTTTTATTTGATATTTTTAGTCAAACACGCAATACACACTATAACACGACCACACCTAAAAATCATTTACATTCTGAACATCAAATGTTATCAGACGGATTATTTGGAATTAACTATTAAACTCCACTTACTATGGGTAGGTACACACTCATATGGGTAAACTATTCTTTCACTTAAAATTACTGAGTGGTTGAAACTTATTTTATGGTAAATTGTAATTTAAGCTTATTTTACTTAACATGTTGTGAAACTACACGAAGGAAATACAAGTAGATACAAATGCAGTTATCATAAAAGTTTTATTGATTTTCAAAAATTTAAACTATTCAACAAAATTTGCCAAACTAATATTATTATGATGGACTAAGATTAATGAGATATATTAATAAAATGGGATTTTGAGAAAATGATTTAATATTTTTATGTATGTATATTTTATAAATAAAGCTAATTAATAAATTACTGGATACATTTTAATTTGTCAAAATACAATGCATGATGCGTTTTAGTGCATTTAGTACGCATTATACGTAGTACAATAAGCAAACACATTGGTATTTCTGTACGACGTATACAAATTATACCTTCCGGCTTCTTTTACGGTTCACATCAGGGGTCGAGGCAATTAATTCAGCATATCAATTCTCGATCGTAAATTTGCATAGACGCAGCTTTGAACACGTTTATAAATTCGTTACCATTGAATATATTGAATCGATGAAACAAACAACGTGTAAAATCAAACGGTTTACATTAAAAAAATAATAGTGGCAACAGTCGAAGAACAAATATCATCGTGTTAATGATTAGTCATCATTATTGAGTATTTCGTACTTATACACGTATACTCCAGATGATCGTACATGAAATAATTGATTGCATGGTTAAATACTTCAAAACTTTTTTTTTTTTACAATCTAGTCTTGATATTTTCAACATTTTTTACAGTTTATCCTACAAAGGTTCGAAATTATAACCTCACCTAAACTATTTATCGTTTTTTATAAATGCAGCTTATAGTGATAAGCGATATTTATTTCCAAAATAACTATAAAAACATTACATAGATCATACATTTATTTGTGTGTATTTATTGAAATACATATTTTTATCGACCGAAGATAATTTTAAGTATAACTTTATGTAGTACCTACGTAAATCTTCAATCTATACGGATTTTTAGACCAACAACAAACCACATGTAAGTATATGGTTAGAAAATAAAATTAATCTTTAAACATTGATTTCGAGTCGTGAAACATCAGAATTCACCATAATTTAAGAAATAATTTAAAAAA
Organism: Periphyllus acericola; assembly: GCA_949715065.1. NCBI lineage: Eukaryota > Metazoa > Arthropoda > Insecta > Hemiptera > Aphididae > Periphyllus > Periphyllus acericola. The sequence goes on from OX454269.1 coordinate 14,299,183, forward strand.
AAAAAAAAAACAATCTATAAATGAGTAGGATCGATACGGCGCGAATTGATTCTTTCATTAAATTCCGATACATTATTTAGGCGCGTATGCCTACATTATAATATTAAAATATTTCAATGCCTGCTGCGTGGTCGATACTACACGTCGTCGGTAAATACTTATACAACACGCATAACGGTGCTGCGGGTGAAAAATCGTGGCCACACGGAAATCGTGCATCTACGAAGTCACATGCGATAAATCGCATAAGAATGAAGAAGATAGCGCGGAAAAAAAGAGTGAGAGAGAGAGACGGATACGGAGGCGAAGAAGAAGAAGAAGAATATTATTACTATTATTATTATAAAAACCTGTCGCGTGTATATTTCAGCTCGCGTACTCGTTCACGCGTTAATTTGCCAATCTATTTTGTGAATAGACTATATTATTATTATTATTATTATTATTATCATTATTGCTACGAGAATAATATGATAAAACGCGTATGCATACACATCTTATTAACGATCCGGTCAGGACAGCAAACGTGCTCGTAGGTCGAACCTACGCCGTGTTGGCTCGCGCGTCATATTCTCAAAGAGACTGTGCTCGCAGTGTTCGACGGCCTACTTCCACCCACGTAAGCGCATACACAGAGGACTTTGACAATGCACTTTTATGCGAAACGGGCTTTTATGCGTGTACATATACCTACGTACACAACGTGCCCGATGACGTGCTTTATTGTTGACAACAAAATAAAACTTACAACGTCTACGTGTCGTCATTGATGGTACATAATGTGTACATTATCTGTGCATCATATTATTATTATTATTATATGCAATTATATGTTATTATACGTCATGATATTTTGACGTTTCTTAAGAATATTTGTCGTGCGCCTTTTGTAACGATATTTTGATTAAAATAATCTCGAGAATAACAGTACTGTTGCAAGTATTAATTAATAATTGTTATAAAAACTTCGAATGCTATGTCTGATACCCTATGCGACACACATTATAATATCAGTACAGCCATTTGAATTGATATGATGTGGCTATTGGATTACAATGCACGACCACACTCACAGGTCATATTATACGTATACGCGATATTCCCTTTATTTTATTTTTAATCGAGCATTTTAACTTTTAAGCATTTAGAAAATATCCTAGTACCCATTTAAAGCAAATGGCAATAATTAGAACAAATAGGAGGGAAAAAATACTCACAAAATAATAATAAATTTAATTTATATTTTTAATTATGGAAAAATAATATTATGTATGTTCATAGGAAAAACTATATATTTTAATAGCACTGTATCAAAAGTTTAACCCTTAAGAAAATCAGTGTTGAATATAGAGATTATCGATAGGAGAAAATATCTTTTAAGTTACTTAAATTTAATTTGGGTATATCTCAAGTTCAGTTATAATTTAAATTAAAAATTGTTATATCTCGAGTTTAATTTTTAGTTTTCCTTTACTAGAAGTGAACAATCAGCATACTTCGTCGTAATGATAAAATTGTTGTTCGAACATAATTGTTGTAGCGCTGAACAAAATTTTTAACTTAATAGTCTAAATCCACATTTTATTAGGTACTATAAAGTTTAAACGATCAATTTTAAATATCTTTATGACACTCGTGTATTTGGACCTAATTTAATTGGTCGTAATCTTACCGCAGGCATACTTTTTGTTGTTTATTGTATTTTTATTATCGTACATCATAATATATATATTATATATACAAGGTCTATATAATTATTATTAAAGGCTATTTAAGCTCGCGTATTTTTAACAAATATTTAAATACACATTTTTAAATAAATTTGAATACATACTTCATAGAGAATTAATATTTATACTCTTTATATTTTATGCTATAATATGTTTTGTTTTACATTTTTAAAAAAAGTCAGTTGTTGTCAATATCTTATGTGCGTTGTTCACGATATACATAATATGTAAATATTAATATGATACTCACAAAGGTCGTTAATGTTTTTTATGTTGGCATATCATATATTTTTATTGCACGACTTTTTCTTGAAACCCATTTACAATTCTTCTTCGTGAATCAATGCAAATACCTACAGCTAGTGCTCATAAATTCATAGTATACTGTCGCGTATAGGTATATTCCAGAATGCTATAGCTCAGTGAAATCAGTACCAACCTTAAACCTACCTATAATATTTCACAGTAAAATTAGGTAACAAATGCATGTGATTGGTTTTTACTTTTAATTAATCTATAGTCTATACTATTAAGTTTTAATCTACATTACGAGGTTGTAAGAAATAAAAAAATGCATTCATTATCTAGTCACTAGTGGTATATTCTACCACTTATCTGTTACGAAAAAATAATGATAAAAATGTATGAAAGAGTATCCACGATGAACACTTATATATTGACGCATGGGTATACTCAACACACAAGAATAATAAACTGTTTCCCGTATAACGATTTGGTTGTCGACGACATTTCGGACATCGTTTTAGCAAGACCTCTAGCGATGAAGCATAATATATTAATACACATGTAAATATGACAATCATAATCGATAGTCAAATTATATTATTAATCATATTGTACTATGAATGTAGCACCATTTTGTATAATGTTGTAATTAATATTAGTCAAAAACTATCATTACAAATATGTATAAAACATACATCCTACACATTTTAAAAAGGTTATTGTGACCACTTTATTATTAACTAAATATGTATAAGTATTATACACTTTTACAAGTAGAGATCAATACGTTTTTCTTATTTAAGTACGAGGTTGAAGTTTGTTTTTGGTAGAAATAAAATAAAAAAATGCGAAACTCATTGGTCGGATGAGACTCCACAGTCGGTCGAGATACAGGGATGGTTTAGTTGCTGTATTTATCATTTAAATTGGAAAGCAATGTACCATTGCTTTCGAAAAAATATGATTTTTAAGTGAAAGAGATTGGATGCATCAGTTTCAATTTTTAAAGGTAGTTGATATATGAGTAGTAGTATGTAGTAGTAAATATCGTCTTATAAATACTTATTTATAACCAGGAAAATTAATAAAATTATGTAAGTTATATACAGTATTGTATTTTTATTAATTTTGCACAATCATTTAATTTATTTATTCTTATTTTCATAATTGTTAAAATAAAGTGAATTTATAATAGATTTAGAATTATAATTATATATTCTAATCGAGACTAGTTTATAATAATATATATTATATATACTTAAATATGTATATAAGGTTGATACTTCTAGGTCAAGTGAGAATTAAGGGCTAGGCGAAATACAGATATCTAGATATGAGCTCATTGCTGTAAGTTTCTCTTTTTTTTTAAATATTTGCATCAAAAATCAAGTTCAATTTGAAAAACAAGTAATATTGTGAGCCCCCTCCCCAGAGGGAAATTTTATTACAATAACCATACGAATCGAATAACCTAAAATAAACTTAATTTAATATTATTATTATATTTGAGCATATTCAACCCAGGAATTATCTTATTATATCTCGTACTCACTCGTGCACATTAATCGAATACTATGAGATTACTATTATATGCTTATATCGATATAATTTCGATACATCGTTAATATCTGTATGTTTCGAGGCGTTACGATTCATTTTTATAGCATAATACCAAATATCTTGTATCCATGAAAAATAAACTAGTGGATAGTGTGAGACAAAAATACTAAATGGTGCAGTGTTCGATTCTTGATCTCGGTTTAAGTTTTTAGCACTTTTTTGCGCTATTTTTCTCAATTTACCGGAAAACTGTTGAGAAATGCAAAAAATGACCTACCCAAGGTACAAACTAGACAACTTTCTACAGTCAAAATTCCTTGACTACCAAATGTCCTTTCAGAAAAGTACATGGTTTGAGATTTGCTTACATCGTAGCAATACTTCTGATTGAAATCGTGTACACAGACACAAAAGAAACACAGCATGATAAAACCAAATACATTTCTCGTTTCACTCAGAATCTAAAATAATATATTATATCATAAATATATGATATTTTAATATATATTATATTTATTATTTAAGTAAATTGTTTCAAGTATATGTTCTTATTGATTGTATCTTGAAGTATTGTATAAAGAGTTATTAGAACATTCATCAAAACTTATTAGAATACCCATCTAAGTATAATTATTATATTTTACTTTTACAATGTATCAAAAATTCAACATTTATTTTAAATAATAACAGTAAAAACAAAAATAACTGTTATTTAAAATAAGTAAGGTACCGAAATAAGTTTAAATACTTGTTTGTAAAACGGTTTTTACTTTTGCTGTTTAAGTTTAAAATTAGGGAAGTGAAATAGATGTTAGTTACCTACCGAATGTTCAAATATGTGATCATTCGTAATAATATAAAGACGTCTGCATTAGAACAGGTTTGTACATCTTTGCAGATTAGTATACTAGTGTTAGAAACACAAAACATGTAAGGTTCAAACAATAAAACTGTAATTTAATAACCAACGGCGTGTTTTAGATCTGTATACATTTTATATGTTTTGTTAGTAAGTCTCAAAGAACTGTACATTGTACATACCATTATTATCCATCGTTTTAAGTATGTTTAAAGCACTAAAAGTACCTTCTAAAACCCGAAAAACATCTATATATAATACATTATTATATTTCTATTCGTGAGTGGAGTTCAGGACTATATAATATAAAATTAACGGAATGTACAAAAAGTTATACAGAGTGTACGTATAAATAAAAATTCAAACAGGATACGGTATATTAGAAAAATAACTTTAGGTACATTATCAATTCTGAAATTATTTCTATTGAGAAGGTCCAATAAAACTATTTTTTAAAGCAATCAGTGCTTTTGTCACGTGGCGATCAAATTTAAAAACACTCTCATCTTAAGCACAAGACATAATAATAATTATTTTTCAATTTTTTTTTAACTAGAGGTGAGTTTGATTAAAGTAATGTATTGATTATAGTAATGACGACTTGTACACTCTTAATTATTATTTTTTTTTTAAAATAAAAGTTCTATGCATCTATCAAACCTTGTTATAGTACATATTAATATTAAAGTGCAACACTACCTGCATATTAATTTAAAATAATTATTTTATATTGAAAATCGTGTTTTCGCGTTGATTGCATAAATCTATTATTTTAAAGTCACGTTTACTTCAGACAATTTTAATTCTAGTAAACAAACCTATAGCATAATATGATGGTATCAGAGGTCGACGGCCAGTCAACTCGATTTTTTACTTAAAAAAGGAATAATCACTTTCTGATGGTTTATTCTGGAGAAACAAAAAAATATATTCACTGTGCAATCAACCAAACCATGATTTGTTGTAAAGAAAAAAGTAAATTCAGTTTTATAATTACATAATGAAGCTGCCCAATAATGATTCTAAAAACTAATAAAAGTTTTAAAGTAAATTTGCAGCAATTATCCAATACATAAATTATTTACATTTTTTTCTTCAATCATGCATTACCATGAAATGTGAATCTGAATACATTTTAGTATATAATCTTCACATTTAAAGTATAATTTTACATAATTTCCTAGTTATATTAATATATAAGATAGCTTTAAAAAAATTGTATAACATTACTAAATATTTAAACATTTTTAAACCTTATTAAAGCCATAAAATATAAAATAATATTATTATTAACCAAAATGAAAAATAAAATGTTTGTGATATTTACTATAAGTGCCTAAATAATATATAACTACCTATACATATATGTATATGTAATTGCTGGTTAATACATTTTATGAACTTTTATTTTTTTTTTAAATATGCATACGCATTAACGACCGGGTAATTAGCGTTATCTATGCCTATTATAATATGACATATTAGATTAAAAAATATATAATAAAGAATATGTTTGATACAAGTATAGTGATATATATAGTGATTGCTTAAATATTATTCAAAGTTCAGATAAATTGTGACATTTGATGAGAAGAAAATGGGTTTCTGGGTCTGTCGTTAGAAGTTCACAAAGATTTTGTGGGTGATCGAGCTTGTTTCTTATTCCTTGGGTATTGTCATATTAGGTTGGAATATGTTTAAAAATGAAACGAGTCGCAGAATGGTTAACCTATAGTCTGATCATAAGGTGCTAGAGTGGTAAATTATGTGACCGATTAGGAGTCAATTGTTGATATTCCGTATGCGATCGGGACAGTGGGACCCATTTATTTTTATAAACAATAGGTAATGATTACAAGGGTAAGATGAAAAATAAATTTATCAGAACACATTTTTAATTGCGAGTGTCCATTCACTGTTTTTTTTTATTGGTGTGTATGATTTTTTATATCGGATAGTAGATGGTAAAATCCCGAGTTTCTGAATTTGTATTCGATTAGTTTTTGCAAGTTTACCTGATTTTTCAACACCACCAAATTTTCAGTGTAATGTGTTCGGACGGAATTTATGAGAATGGAGTTCTATTAGAAACTTAGTATAGTATATGATGTTGTAAATAACGATGCCAATAGGGGTTTTCTCACTTTAATTGTGTTTGTTATTAACTAAATGGGCCATAACTGTTCTTCATCTATATCCTAACCTCTAGGATATGTTTTTGGTCCTTTTTTTCAAGTGATATAAGGTATTTTTGTGCACTTTTTAAGCCCGGTGTTTTAAATATATTTTATTTTTGTGAAATGAGCGCGTGTTCGCTAAGACAGTTGCTTCGTGTATTAAATAATTGTGGAATGCGTTTGTTAATAATTATGATAAGCGTATTAACAGTGAAAGTACAATATAGCATATTACTAAAAATGCAGTACTAATGGGACTAAATAAGATACGAAGCATTGTCTGTGCAGAGTTTGGACAATAACGGTTTCTGCGTATTTATTGATAAATATTTTATCTTTTTAAGACGAATGAGTATTTTTCATAATAAGTATAATATAATATATTTTATTTTCAATTTAGAACTAATTTTTTGTAGTTAATATTATAAAAAACGTTTACAAAATATATAATAATGAAAGTTTAAAAGTAGCATTGTTTCGTTGACTTATTGTCTTGCATTAGATAGACAGATTGGGAGTAATCGTTATTATATTAATCGCTTTCAAATCGAATATCAATATCTGAATGAATTAATAGTATTGTATTATTGACCTAGTTTTCTCATTTATTTGAAAATATTGTTTGGTAATACTATGCCGGTTACAATGACAGATTTGCCTCTTTTGCCACTGGAGGTTAAGATATATCTGTCACCTCCGGCACCTCAGAATAAAAAAAATTATAAGTAGGTAATACCTGTAATATTTAAAGTGATTGAGTTTCTTTTTTTGTTATAATCACTTAAACTGGCTATTTTCCAAATTTACACCTATTGTAAATTAATAAATAAACTAATACATGTGCAGGTCGTTCATAATCGGTATCTTCAACAGGTACAAGTAGTTGATGACAACTATTATAGTGTATAGGTGTATAAAACAAACTCTAATTGCTTTACATAAAATAATGTATCAGTGATTAAGTTACTCATCGTAAGTATAATATTATTAAATTATTTTTATTTTCACACATCGTACACAATAATAAAACTTATAACTATGTTGATTTAAAATATCTTCATTATGTATGGCACAACATATAAACATAAAAACTTAGCGCGGGTAACTGTAAAGCATAAACTGCCATTCCTGGTATAGATATACGTATTAAATTCATTGAATTTCACAACGTCATAATACGAGTTTACATATTTTAATGCAAAAATGACATTAAAAATGTCCATACATTAAATGATTATTCCGTGTTTGATATTTAAATAATAATCTACGTATTGCATAAAAAAGTGTATTGAATCGTTTTTGCACTTTTTACACTTTTTACGATGTCGCATTTAATATATACGTCTATATTTTGCATAACATGCACACAGACACACACACACGCACACACACGTACGTACGTACGCACAAGCACACACACACAAACGTACGCACAAGCACACGTACACGTACACACACATACACAGCAGCAGCCATACAAAAGATAATTGCAGTAGATCGTGTTATTTTAAAACGTTCCGTGCAAAACCTATAGGGGAATATATTAATTTAATTAGACACACACGCGGTGGATGGTCAATGCACTCTCTTTTTCTCTCTTCTACCGTCTATCGTTCTTTTCTATTGACCGCTGCCGACCGTTTTATTCGTATCGATCGCCGACGTTGCGCTGCTATGTGTCTCCGGCCTAAATTTCCATACGGCATAACGACCACAACAGCGTCGAGCACGCGGGGTACGTGCCATTAGCGACGGCAACGGTCGCAGTCTTCGAGAGCAGCACACGGTCGATGTTGGGTTGAAAACCATTAATAATGCGGAGATCGATAAAATTCCAAATAGGATCTAAAAATGATTAAGTGTTATCGAGGCGATTCGCGTACCTACTATCGGAATGTCGCTCGTGTCCGTTTAATATCGTAATGTTATATGCGAGTTGGTTGGTTCAGCGTGAATAGGTACTCTCGTATGTAAATCCATGTTATAGTTTTCTCGCGTTAAATCCCGTATGGGACATATTATTATTATTATTATTATTATTACTATATTCCGTTAGGATTGTAAAATGTTATTATTTGCAATATTATTATTGTGCAAATGAGTGTCTTTGATATTAAATAATATACAAACAGTAGTATTGGGTAAATTTAAAAATGTAAATATCATAGGTATATAAAATATAACATACGGGGTGGAACACCATGTTTTCTCTGTCATTTTTAAGAGCTCTCACGAATTTTTAAAAAAAAAACAGTAGTCCACTCTATACATAAAAAAGAAAATCAATCTTTTCTTAAAATTTAACATTAAATATTTAATTTTACACGTTACACTCTACATATAGTATATGAATTCATACAAGGATGATAATAGAACATAGCGATTTACATTAAAAATTATTTTTTGTTAAGAAAATAAAAAAAAAACTGTAAAAACAGCTTATACTTAAAACTCCGTTAAACATAACTGGCGCTGATTTCAATGATTTTGTTATGTTCTCATCAATTTAATTAACAATCCTCAACCTAATATGCTAAATTTATACAACATACTAAGTATAATTATTATAGTTGCTGTGAACGAATGAATTCAGTTAGATTTACTGTAAATATTATGAATTCGTTACAGAACATAATATTATAATATGACAATGTCGTGTTGCTTTCAACGGTAATACTGCAATACGCGATTCCGCGAGAGACTTGAACGTTGGTACATAAGTGTTAGACATTTTTATTGTTAATTTTTTTCAGATATGTGCTTCAAAAAAATAAACGGTTGTACACACACGGACTACGAATCGTAGACCAACATAGACAATATATTGTTTAATAATAATATGGATTTGGTTATTTGATAATTTAAATTTGGTTCGTTTTGAATAATAAGACATAATTTATTATGCATCGCAGGGTTTTGTTTTGTTTAATTAACGTTAACAAATGTTGACTCATTCATAACCTCAAAAGTTGTGCAGAGTGTGGGTGTATTAAAAAAACTTTTTGCCATGCAACCCCATTATAAGTACTAAAAACAAATTACCGAGAAAAATATATTATATCTGATCAATATTCTTGTGAAGAAATGATGCTGAAAATTATGCACATTCCCTGAACGCAATATAAGCAGATGCATAAATATTTTAATTGGTTAGTTCCATTGCACTGAGAACTCAGCGATTTTAAATAGTTTATAGGCTTATAGCAATTATTAACGGTTACAATGGAGCATTCTCATTCATTTAATATACTATAAAATGAATCGTGTTAGAGTGCGAACAAACTGTTAAGGTTAAGAAAATTTTTAACAAAAATGTTGTAACAATATATAATACTCACCATGTATATTATTATTGAACAAATATTGTATAAATAATAGTAGTATATTTTTTGGAAAATTATTACTTTCATCAAATTGATTAAATTGTTTTGCATAAGAATAGCATACAGAATATAGCTTAATACACGGAATGTAAAACTGTTAATACAATCGCATAAGGTTGTATACAGTGGCTTTTGAATTAGTTTGTAATGTCTAGACGAACATGTAAAAGAAAATAGTGTTTTATCATTTGACATATTTTGGTCAAAGTCAGACTGATCGTAACATTTTGTGTCATTGAAACGGATTTTATAAAAAAAAATGCACGTATTTCCACAATGCCGTAAATTTTGAGTCACGTACGCTACGCAACGGGTATACATACTATTATTATTATACTTATATATACGTGTACATATATATTATTTTATTTTGGTGAACCGCAATGCTCTCTGATCAGCCACCTTGACTTTGTATTGAATCGTTAGGTCAAGAGAATAAAACCGTAATATTTTTTTCGGTCATAAACTATGTTATTTCGTATGATCGCATATTATTGTCGGGATCTAGATTTGAAATCAAAATAATATTTCAAAAACCAAATTTTTTCACTAAAACTGTAACTAGGATATATGTTTATTCGTTTCTAACCTCATCATATTATTTACGAATATCAAATTTAATTAAAATATGTGATATATTGTGATTTAATTCATTTTTATCGATTAAGAAAATGTTTGGTTTAAATATGTATATATGATATATTATATCTACTCATCGGTTATCCTTAGTATACTATAATAAACTATGAATTAATGTTTGATGATATTCTATTTTGTCTTATGGTTGTGTGTTCAACTAAATTAAAGTATTTTGTTTTTAAATATATTCACTTATAATTTATTTGCTTGAAATCTAAGAAACTATTAATACGAGCTTTAATGCAAAACAAAAATTAATTATAAAAAAATAAATTTTGTACTATTTTGATTCATATTATTGTATTTACGAGATATGTAAATTCATTAAATAGTTTTATTGTTAATACTTTATTTTAACGAATATTTATTCAATTTATGTAAACCGAGAATTTAACAAAAATCTTAAACCTTATTTTTTTTTTTTTTGAATTTCAACGCTTCGAGGGGGCACATAGATATATTAAGTCTGTGTAGTCGGTACGGTTCGAAATATATGATTCATTTCGAACACGCTGAGTTGCTGCATTGAAATTGTATAGTGATTAGTCCTATTTTGAAATTAATATTTATATAAAGTACCCATTCGGTGTTTTTTTTTGTCTTTTTTAATTTATAAGTCTTTATTAATTACTAATTACAAAGAAATCGAATGGTGGATTTACATTTCTAGAATTCTTGTCAAGGCTTTGACACAGTTACGAAAAACTGCAGGCGCTATATTATAAATAGAAGTTGAGTAGGTATATTTATTTTTTTTCCTACTTTGGAACCAGTTTTTTGCAGACAAACAACCAGCGTGGTTAATAACGGTACACAGCCGAGCCATAAAACTGGACGAATGTTTTCACACGTGCACCTCCATTCATATTTGTGGTCATTATAATTTGTATGATTATAGGCAATCCCTTCTGTTCATCGTACGGTAAAATAATCTATAACAAGAAAACAGCCCTTTATTCTATAGGTATATCCTTATCACATAATACTGTTTACCATCTACCATTTATTATTGATAAGATACACAAATATTTTATAAACATTAAAATGCAATATGTATACATTTGATCATTTTCGTAAAGCAAGTTCTTAATGTTCATAACTCGTGATGTAGAAAAAAAAAAGTTGAAAAATAATGGTCATTTGTTTTTCCTTAATATTATTTAAAATGTTTACAAAATTATAGGCTGTTGAATATTTACCGTTCTCTAAGTCAACATTTTATCACTATAGGCGTTTCTCTCTTCTCGTGACTAATGTAGGAAGATCACGATCCGCATTTTCAGTATCGAATATTCAACATTAACTATAGGACGAATGAGTAGATACAAAAAAACAAGTTTCTTGTTATTTTGGATACATACTTTACTAAAATCATTTATAACTATAGAATTCTATTATTGATTCAAAATAAAATTTTGACATTTTGGTAATAAAAAGTAAAATTAATAATATATATACAACAAGTTTAAAAGAAATTTATTTAAACTGTACAGTGTACACAGTAAAATATTAAGTTAAGGGATTAAGGGTGATCATCCAAAAAGTTTAAAGGTAAAATATATAAATGTTTAATTTTTTTTCAAAACAGTAAAAATGTATGCATTCTGTCTATTCTTATACACAATGTCAGTTAGCAGACTCATATACAAAACCAGTAATATATTTAAACTTTTTGTATTTATTCAAATTACTTGTACAGTTATATTTACATTGAATTACTATTTTTGATTTCTCTGCTGCAGTTACACACATTTAATACAATTATTGAATATTCATTAAAACTTTTTTTCATACATGATTTGTATATTGATATATTAAGCTAGGATATTAGAAATTTATATTAATATTATAGACACGTTTTATTTACGATTTCTATGTATAATGAAAATAACATTTATTAATTTCAACAATTAAATAACTATATACTTGTATTTTATAGGTTTATTATACCTATTACCATATTGATACTTCAGAAGAGAAAAATTAAACAATTAGCTCCTGTTTTATCCTTTTCAATTATATTGAAATGAAAAATGCCTAATAAATATTAAATCTGATTTTTTTCATTTTTATTTGCAGATCGGTATTGCAATATACAAAGAAAAGTGATAATCATATTATTATTTTATTAATTTTGGTTATAAAAATGTATTAATACAATTTACTTATGAATTACAATTTATTCATACACAGTTTCTGCTTTGAAAACAAAAAACAGATCAACCTATTGTTTGAACTAGATCTGTCTCACGAGTCATGACTTAGATTGCATGTAGATTAACTCAAGTACACACATGAATGACAAACACGCACATATCATTTGCGAATTAGAACTTCAAGATTATTTCAATTTAAATTCAGAAGCATGTTTACATTTTTAGATTTTTAATGGAGATTAAATTTTTTTTTTTAATATGTTCATGTACTTGTAGTCATCTGCAAGAACTTTATAATTTAAATATACTTGGTTAAAATTCGAGAACATGTAACAAATCCTATATAGACATAATATAGTACACAATATATTAAAATTTAAAATACTCATATTAATATTTTGTATGCATTCATGAGTGATTCACCCAATATTAACCTCAATCGTTTTTACTACAGTCTACATCTATGATGTAGGTTTGATAATTGTGATACATGGATCGTCATTATTTGTATACGTTTTAGATACTATATAGCCAATAGGTATATATTTGCGCAATATTTAATTTTATCAGCTCATAAAAGAGACAACGGTAGGAATAACTAGAAAATTGAAGCGACATACCATATAACATATTACGCACGAAAAAACTGATGATTGTTTAAACAACCATTGTCTATTCCACCTGGTTTTTTATTCTCGTCATCAAAAAAATTACTCACTATCAGGTTGACCCGCATATACACATATGACGTGTGTACGTAAAATTTAAATGTACGTATCCATATTACTATTATTATAAGTAACATAGGTAGCCGGGTTAGGTATGTCGGACAATTCAATTTTTAATATTATATGTGTCGCTCTATTAATAATTTAGGTTCTACGTTTTTGTGCACGCACGCGTAACGTATTGGTGCCTTATAATTTGTGCGATAAAGCAGCTATGTCGTGATTACGGTGACGTCTGGGTCGACGAATTATTCTAGTATCACAGTCATGGTCCGATCGCTGTTTGCGTATTTATCCACCGGAAAATAATAATAATAATAAATAATACACGGTGAGCATATGGTGCCTCGTACAGTACTTGATCGTGTACAATGAGCGTTCGTATAGTTTTATACTTACTAGTTACGGATAATAAGTTGCCCTTGACCCAATGCAGAAGAAACCGTTTGGCCGTATATATGCACACGCGCGCGCCGTGCCATAATAACCCCTTGCCAGAGCCCCGTCACATAACGACAGACGCCCGTGCTAATTTTAACATTTACGTACCGGATGCACACGACGTTATAATCGACGTACCCTCGATGACCGGGATGCGATGTTACGGTTGTGTACGAGACACCGCGAGTCCCCGTACGCTATAATATTCGATCGGCACTTATCGGCAGGGCCGAATCTTAACTTTTTAACACCCGGGGAAAATTAAAAGTATACGCCCTTTTCAGGAAATTCCTGGAATGCACCTCAGTCCACAGTAAACACCGACATACAGTCACGGACGGGCATTTCCACTGCAATACGTACCTATTTGTCCATTTTAAAATAATATTGTTATTACTTGTTGAAATTAAAAATAAAAATAATATTATTTTATTCACATACCCATTATTACACATTTCTATTAAAATATTATTTTGTAGTTATGACTTTTGTTTGATTGTTTCAAAGTCCATTTTAAATTTAAAACCTTTACAATACGCCCACGAAAATTATACGCCCGGGGATAAATCCCCGACTTCCCCCCCCCCTAGATCCGGCCCTGCATTCGCATATTATTGCAAGCGTACCTATGTACACGCATTCACCGGCAGCGTTATCGGACTGGATGAATGTACGCGATACCGTGTACGTATTTACGTATTCATAATACACGCGCGGGCGCCTCGCGATACTTTTTCTAAGCTAGTGGTTTTCAACCTGGGGGTCGCGAATGATAGGTTTGGGGTCGCCAATTTTCTATCAGTATAAATGAAATGGATTCTGAATTAAGTTTAGTTATGAAAGAGGAACTAATCAAGTTATCTTCCGACGAAAATCTGCGCATAAAGTTTAATGAAATGACAAGTGATAAATTTTGGATTTCTATAAAATCAGAATACCCAGAATTGTCAAAAATACCTGTATCAACACTTCTACCATTTGCATCCACTTACTTGTGTGAAACGGCGTTTTCAGCTCTTACCGTAATAAAAAACAAATATAGGATAAAATTAAATGTAGAATCAGATCTAAGAGTTGTACTCGTAGTCTCTAATATAAAACCTGATATGGAATCAATAATATCAAAAGTTCAAGCTCAAGTATCCCATTAACAAAGTTAACAAACAAGTGAACAGATGAACAAACAGTTGAATAACAAGTTAAATTGTACATTTTTAAAATTTTATTTTTTTATTTTTTTACTTTTTATATTTAAATATATTGTATATGCTTGTATTGTTTTAAAATAATGTTGTATTATAAATTAATTAAATTTTTAAGTGGAAATTGATCAAAATCGTATACCATATAAATGTTTTATCAGTAATTAAATCAAATTTTGATGAAAAAAACAACATTTTTTTTTGAAGGGGGTCACACTACGAAAAAATAAAAAATGGGGGTCGCGATCCAAAAAAGGTTGAAAACCACTATTCTATGCAACACGGGAAATGCAAAGGAAATAAATACAGCTCGTAGTGCGTGAACCATGTACGTACGTAGCTAGCACATACGGGTACACCGAAATCGGTTTCAGCTTTTTGTTAAAAACGATTGTAAATAAGGCAGACGCGCTGCGGCGATCATTTCTGTGTCATGTTTTCTAAACGCACTTGTCGGGTATCCGGCCATCGTGCGAATAGATATTTCAAAAGCCCCTGGCTCTACATTGCACTTGCCTGCAGGTTTTGTAGGTACCGCTGCAGATGTTAGCGATACTGCACACTCGCACATATTATTATCATAGCACGAGGACCGAACTGACATATTTGTCCTACGGACGTTCGTTCGCGTTCTACACCATCCCACCAAAGCATGCGTACACATGCAGTTCAAAAATATCTTAGAAGTTTTTAATGTTGTTCATCAATGGTGCAATGGTGCAGAGTTTAAGGAAAGACGATTTCGTGTATCCACTATACCTACGCTGCAGTATTATACGTATACGCGTCGGACTTGTCAATGCACACGTGGCGTGTCTACAATAATTTGACACAACAATGATTGAAAACTATACAAAAGGGCAATTATTTTATTGATATAATTTTCATTATTATATTACATTATATTGTTGCCATACACTTTGGACCAACACGTATTCTTCCAATTATCAAATTTAATAAGTATACAAGAGTCGTCTAGCGGTCCCATTTTTTTTTTTTCCGTGCCGAGATTACTTCCCGAATCTGGTGATGTACATTGACGTAATAAGCGTAAAATTGAATTTTCAATCAATACTTATACTAAATAGTTTCCGAGCACGCTACATAACGACCATAAGCAATTTATATAATATGTTAAACATGAAGGGTGCTCCTGTTAAATGTTTAATCCCTAGAAACATTATTGTATACAAGTTAAATGCAGTGCATTGTTAATTAGTGGAAAATATAATATCTTATATCCCTCGTAGTTGTTAAATAGATACTTTGTTGTAGCAACTAATTGAAATGATTTTTTTTTATGCCAATTGGATGCTAATTTGTCATGTTTTTATGTCTATTTATTTCTTTCAACTATATTGTACTATTGAATTTTGATTCTCGGCAGGTACAATGAACTCTTGAGAACTGTTTTGTAAAATATATAAACATAAACGTATATATACATAATATATATATATATATATATATATATATATATATTATAATATTATATATAATCATACCGTCACATAATATTTGTTAATGACAGTTATTGACACATAGAACTTCATGAATAGGAAAATATTTTACGTAATGTCTATTTATTCAAGTTAGTTTAAAAATCAACATTTAGTGATATGAAACTAACGTTACTAAAAGAAAATGTTTTAATGTTACAGTATTTTAGATATTGTATGTACTACAGAAATTAAAGTAAAAAATTATATAATATGTTAAAACTTAAAAGTATTTCATGTTTTGAGTTAGTTCAATTATTTCGTTACAAATGAAAAAAAAAAATGTATTCTTACAGTAAATTATAGAAATTTATAGTTAAGCTCATATTGTTTTGAAGAGGTCGTTGCCCATTCAGTGAAGTAATGATAATAAACTTGTTTAATGTTTCAGAACGGTTGATGGGCTCGACTAGATTGTAATTATCTGTAACGATCAGTGTTTATGTAATAACACATTGTTGAGTTCTAAAATGCCTTTACTGAATGTTGTATTACATTTAAAAAATACTACAGTTTTCTAACTTTGTTTTGATTTTAATAAAATTACAAATATACATTCAAAATTACAGATATTTTAAATATGCTGGATTTTTGGTATATATTATACATACATGCCGGTATGTATTACTAAAGAAGTTAATGAAAATTGAAAGTTGAACCGTCAAAATGTTCAGAAAAATAATCCTTATAAATAATGGCTGTCTTCCAAATCTATAAAATTTAAGTAATATGTGTATTATATTTTATAAGCTCGTGTAAAATAATGTATTTCAACAAATAATTATTGAACAACTTAATTTTTATCCATAAACATAAATGTTGCCAACAAAATAATTGAAATAAAATACCTATACTTTTCTGTAGAGGCACATTAAATAGGAATATGTTATTCTGGTTTTGCATTTATTTTTTCAACTAACTCGTCAGCCGTTGTCGATTACATGTTCCAGTTCCGGAAAAAAAATATAACAATTATGTAGTATCAGTTTTGGTTTTTTTCGGTATATTTTATTCTTACGGATTTTTGTGGTATGTGGTGTGTGTTATTCATGGTCAACGTTCCACGAAGATATATTTTGATAAAATATTTATTTTTTTTTTTTTAGTTTCTTATTCACTAAACATGTAATAGTTTTCTAACGGAAGAAAAAGCCACAGTGCATTACTGGAATTATAAGGTTAACTTGTTCACAGTTTTTTTAAACCAGATACCTATTTTACTAAATTATTTAGGTTTAAAGTTATATACTAAAATATATCCATATTGTTTTCTTACAATTATAAATTATAAATAAATATTTTATAATGAAAAAAAGAAGAGAACAGTTCACACAAAGAAATATACTGAACATTTTAATTTAAAATAATTGTAATTTGTAGTACAATTTTTTCAGTAAAAATGTATTGGTATAATGTATTTATTATTATTTCAATCGAATAAATACATATACATTTGACTCGTTTTTCAATGTATTGTGGACTAAATGGCTAAACCCTTTGATAAATCGTAGGTATCCAGATAACTTGATTTGAATTAGCTATAAAAAAATGTTGAGTGGTCACTCCTTCTTGTACAGAAGTTTTTTTAGGTGCTACAAGACAATTAGCTTCTGTATTCCCACATTTATCTTGAACTATGGAGAAAATTATCTTTTACATTCTGGTTGTACATCATTAGCAAAAATATGAGTGCTTCTAATCATAATCTCTTTATCATAATGTTATCAAATATGCCGTAAATAGTCTTATATGTTTTACCTTATTTATTATTATTATTATTATACTTTAGATTAATTTTTATTTTTTTATTTATACATGTTATTTATACTTCTAAAAAGAGAGTCAAATCCGATTTAATAGCTGTATATATAGATTATAGGTACTAAGTAAAAGAGGCAATATGATGGTACAAAATACTTCAAAGTGAGCTAAATGCCTATATGTGAAATTTAAGTACCTATACCAAGAACATTTTGCAAGAAATAGATAACGTCAATGCATACTTAATTTTCAAATTACGGCGATATTGCTTTTTTTATTAAATATTTAATATTGTACCTATATACAATATATCACTTAAGTTGAAATCAATAATTATTTATATGTATATTTATCTGATCTTGGCGATTATAATTATTTTTTTTAATATCGAATTCATATATTATTAAAGTATATTGTACTATAATAACAAAATATTGTCTATAAAGTTTTTCCACACACAGGGTGATTGAGAAAAGCTTGGTTTCTTGTCGAATCAGATCCAAGCTATAAATTAAATAGTTGCGTGTTGGTTGTAACTTAAAAGTGCATTGTGACCTGAGTTATTAGTATTTAGCCGATTTAGCCGGGAAACCCGTATCGAACATTCTTTTTAGGCCGAATGTGTCCGAGGTCTGGGGTGAAACAAACAACGCACTATTATGTTACACTGTCGATACCTGTAAGGTATAAGGAAAAAAAAAGCATAAATCCATTTTGTGATGATAATAATAATAATAATAATAATAATAATAATAATGACGATAATAATACAACGAGCGAGGAATGCGAGTACAAGAGTACCTATACTTGATGCACTAATGATAAAAAAAAGAAGAAACGCGAAGTACATGGACGGAAAACGAACCAACCGCAAGCTGAATGCATGCGGCCGACGTAGCGTGCGCGCTCGGTGGTAGGGAAGAAGTTATAAAAGGAACCGGTGGCAATGATCTTGGACGCAGTGCAGTTTACCAGTCCTTGACCGACCGATGTCGCGCCGTGCACAGGTGTCTTCACTACTGTTACGATTGCAGTATACGATCCGGGCGTAGAGACTTTAACGCTTCCGCGTACACCGGCCGGCCATACGGTTTTTATTTCAAATAATCATTTTTCAAATCAAATACATCGGAACAACAAGAAATATTTGCGTTTATTACATATTGGTATATTTATCGTGATTATAATATACGTAAATTGTGCAAAAATCGGGGCTTTTAAGTGTTGATATTGCGGTGTAACGACGAGATCCGGCAGCGGGTGTGTATATCCGAACGGCGAACGCTCAGGGCGGCACGGAAAATCATAAATTGTAAGTAATTGGTATACAACAATATAATAATAATATATATTATAAATGTAATGCACAACAACTATACGGTGGTAACACTTTGTACAATTATATTAGTGTAATCCGTTGACCTTAAATAGTTTTTAGTGGTAACATCAATGGTGATTATTTTGGAATTATTTTGTTAGTCTTATTTTTATTAGTACGAAAATAATAAATTTTTTGTTTTATTTTCCTTACACATAGTTCCAAATAATATAATAATAATATACTTGAAATTAATTGTATAGTCATAAAATAGAGTAATCGTCTTGGTTAATTTTTTCAAGAGAAAAAATTACAAAAGCAGATAACTACGTGATATTTTTATCTTTTCGTTTATTTTTGTTGCAAATATAAATTAAATGTATAATATTCATTGTAAAATATATAACAGAACGCAATTCAATATAATCCCTTAAATATGTTTAGGATATATACTTAGTATCAAAATTATCATTAAAGTGGATTCTTTATAGAGTTAGTTAAATTAGTAATTTCTTAAATACTTAGAGTTGTAAAAATGTATCAAACTGATCACTAAATAAATTCAAAAAAATATTCTGTTATTATTTATAAGGATAACTTCAGTATTTGCATACATGAGTGTCGAGTCATTAGGTATATTTGTTAAACTATTCGAAGCATTTTGCTGGACCAATTTTTATTTTACTGTTGAAAATAAATTCAGAAAAATATAAATATTTCGAATTTCGTAAATTTTAATGCACAGAGTATAACAATAATACAATACCATTTGTGTAAAATATAAATTATGCTACGAATCGTTCCAGACGTTCTAAAATGAACAGTTATGAATATAATAATTTATATTTCTTCGAATTTATTCAAGAAAGATGAAAAATCATCACCAGCATGTCCAACGTTCTTGTGAAATTAATGACAGTGTTCGGGAGTTGATGAAAGATGATCCACGTAATCATGGGAACTACGGCCGTTTAACGGTTATGTTCCCAAGGTTGCAATAATCGGGGTAAAAAGTAACAAAAGCAAATAAATTATTAAAATTATTCTTTTTACGAGAGAATATTGTACGTATATATTTACACCATAACATTAATAATGTTCATCGTGATCGGTGAATACGTATTACATTATGGTGGTAGGTAATTAATATTAAAAATAATAACAATGCGCAACGGACTAACACGGTTGACCTACTACTACTATTATTACTACAAAACGGTGTACACTACTATTATTCTACTACCTATATAGTAACCATGGTACAGCACCAACGTTAGTTTTCTAACTGTGTTGACAACCTGCCCACATCGTCACCCACATACACACGTACATATACGCTAATGACAAACGCAAATGAGAATTCGATTACGCCGTCGTTTTCCGGAACACTTTCCACAGTGCGGTGTCCTCCATGCCCAGTGGCTGAACACACATGTACGATAATAATAAAATTATGTCGGCGTAAATCGTTTGACCATATGCATTTTTTTCCGGCCATTATTAGCGGTCGAAAATCGATCGGATGTTTTTCTAACTTGACCTAGTGCCGATGGTAAAAAAAAATATCTCTACATATATATATTTATATATATATATAAAACCCGGTAACGATAATCCGATCCGATCGTTAACCATACACCGGCACTCTAAATCACATGTAATTTAGTTAAAATGCTCTTACGGCACCGGCATTCGACCTAACATTATGTTTACAGTGTTAAAAATGTGCCATCGTCATTATTTACTTTTACCCCGTTAACTCCCACTCACAATTACAACAATAATATTTACAGTTAAGTGAAAAATATTAAATTTGAACACATACATACCGTTTAACGTGTACGCGTTATTTTTTTCCTTATGTACAAACAATCGTTTACTCTTAATTCGTAAAAATGAAACTATAAGATGTCTATCGCTTATATCAGTTGTACCCAAATAAAAACTTTTTTCAGTAAAATGCTGATTCAATAATATTGTGATTAATAGAATTAGTTAACTACAATTGGCACATATCAACTATATTAGATTTGGATATTGTTTTTCGTTGTATTCGTGTACAGTAATAGAGTAAAATTGTTTTAGTGTTTAGTAACCACTCAAATAAAAAAAAAAGAAGAAACACTCTCGTAGGTTATATTTGGGTTCATAGAACTTGCACGAGAATATGATTCATTAAAATAAAATTCTCCGGGTTCATTATGACACGCCTATAGTTTTGAAGAATTTATTGATGGTCAGTAATATATCAGCAGTATTATGAAAACATAGCTGATGAATGTATTTTTTTTTTTAATAAATTTATGTCGTATAATAAAATTGGTAAAATCTGTATATGCCATTTATTTTAATTTAAAGTTGTTTAAGATATTAAACCAAGCCTCCGATTGTGAACTATTAATACAAACTCTTTTTCCTCTATGGAATATTAACTTTTTGTCACACTAATTTTATTAAATGGTATTAATATTTAACACTGTATACAATACACGCGTTTTACAGTAGTTATAAATAAGAAATTATTCTTGATATATTATTCTTATTTTTTTTATTACGGTTAAATGAAGGTACCAACATTTATTGTGTATTAAAATAGGTGATAATCAAAAATGCAAAACCGCACGAATTCAAACATGCCATGTGGAACAAACACCAATGAACGATTATTATTAATATTTACCGTTTTGCGGTATCTGCAATCAACTTCCTATGAACGTCTCAGGAAGTAAAATGAGAATTGCAATGTCATTGACTTCGCGGTTTGCCATACTTCATTTTTTCACTCTTATTATGATAAAGTTGTATTTCATAGTTAAATTCGACTTATGTTGAGGAACACTAACTTATTACGTGAATACGTTTAGATCACGCAGAGTTTTTGTACTATTAGTAAAATAATCTGAATTTCCAGAAGTCATAATGTGGATCCATGTGGTGACTATTGTAGCTGACCGTTTTAAAATAAATGTATCTTCTACACATGTATGCATGTATGTATGTATGAATGTATACTCCAGTAATGAGTTGAATAATCACTAATTCATAGCGCATAGCTAGTATAATACACTCACACACAAACACACACATACAGCCATTATACAAACACTCGTACATATTATATGCACTCATACATAAAACAAAGCAATTGTGAATATACATTGACACTTGTGTTTGTCCATCGGTCCAAAATGTGTAGACCAAAATGTGTATCCAAGTGTATGTTAGATTTTGAATGCCCCAGAAAAACCCAGAAATATCATATTTCAATATTGCATTTGATGATTTAAAGGCATACAAATATTCCGAGCTTATATTTTGTGAACACACAGTTATAATAAAAATATTATGTTCAAGAATGTGCCTATTCTAAATTCGCTAAATAGACTTGCAAGTTGCAATAAATTTGTCTTTTGGGCTCATGTATTATATTCGAAGTAGTATTCGTAAATGTACCTCGGCAACAAATCTATCATTGTTCAACTTTGGTCGCTGCACCAACAACGTGATATAATAATGATTGCAGTTAGTTTCACGTGTTTAAAGGAAATGATCTAATTAGTTGTGTTTATCTAAAAATAACGTTACCACTATTTTAAGATGAACTCTGTCGACTGTCAGGTTATGATGTGCATAAAGTGTGGTGAGATGCAAGCCGACAAAAACAATAAACCGGTTTGCCTCGTTGTCAGTATGTTCTCTCACGTATGTGAAACTTTGACTCCCGCGGGGGTAATTGCGTAGTTCACGGTACGCGTTATAAACCAGTTGCGATACGTGGGTCCCGTTACGTTTCGGTTTCGTTCTAACGTTACCGTATACATCTGAAATTAAGGGTTTTGGCGGGAAATAGAACCCCGTAATTTCAAAGTGATGAACGATAATAATATACATTTCACATACATTACACAGAAACACCGTAAATGGTGTTACATTATAGGTCATCCTACAACATGCGTATATTTACTCTTTAAAAGACCCTTATTATGACGTCATAATGCATGTATATTCGATGTTTAAATATTAGCTTAGGCTCGTATTTTAAGCGATTTTTTTAAGATGTATAATATTATATATTTAGTGTTTGACCATGACGGTATGACCTAAAAACTAGAAATGAAAATTCCTATATATTAGCCAGGTGTAACGTTTAAAATAATATTCCTATAATATAGCAGTAATAATATACAATTCTTAAGTCAGTTTGGAGACCAACGACTAGTTCTTTGTGGTGGTTTTTGATTATTATTGTAAAATAGTTGCATCTGTTTATTTAAAACGTTACATGTTACCAATATATCTGTAGGTAGGTATAGCAATTACTGTATTTATTGAGATCGGTGGCACGTGCAAGGCATGTGCGAAGAAGCTACCGCCAGAATAGTAATGAGATGACCGCACGTGGACATAATATGTTTAGATACCTACTAATGCCAATGATCTGATTTAAGCATAAAAGCAAAGACGAATATGCAATACTTAACTCGAGAAATTAAACATTTTGTTAGTCACACAACCGTTCATGTTGTTAATAAATATGAGATCGATGTTGAAAAATAATTTTAACAAATATAAAATGTGATTATAAATGAAAATACTTATCATAATAATAATTTAATTTCAATTCTCAAGTGTTGGTTAACAAATTGCGGTTTGGCCGAAATCGTTAACTTTTTTTTTTCAATAATATTTATATTCCAAACAACGAAAACGTCTAGAATATAAACTATATTGTAAAAAAAATCGTATTTATTTGCTTTTTGTTCTACAATTCGTCAATGTTACATTTTTATTCTATTTTTTTTCTCTTTGTTTATTGTAACGATAAATTAAGGCCAATGAAATCAGTTTCGGCAAACGATCGTCCTGAATAATATTCTAGTACAAATCCATTTTTTTTAATATATCGATGTATTCGCACTGGAGGTTCGATGGTATACCAATTAATCCAAATTCGGTAGTTTTCACTTTTGAACTAAAATTATTTGTCAATCAATCTTAAGAATGTACATGCAATAATAAAATGGTTTGTAGCAATGATTTTTTTCGTATTAAATCGCTAACGAGTTAATAACGTTTGATTTTAAGATGACTATTTTTTTTCTCCCAACAATACACAGCCAGGAAAGTGTTGACTTCTCGCGGCCACTTCTAACGACGCGACGGTTTGCAAATAATGAAAAAAAAAATTCTTCTTGTCTGATAATATATATATATATATAATATCGTATGTACATCGTATATTTATACTCGCGGGTTCGCAAACAATGACATTGTAAAAATATATCGTAGGGTTAGGAGGGTGTATTCGTTACTGCAGTAATGGAATTTGCTCTTGATGAGAACCAACATCGTTTACCTGGCACAATCCAAGAGAAAAATTGCTTATAATAATGATTTCAGGCTTGATCAATAATATTTTCTTTGTGTAGAGTGCGTAAAATAAGGAACATGCAGTATATTTTCAAGCAATTAGTAACGGTAAACAAGCGTATCTATTCAATTGTGGAATGTGAAGTTGTACACTTGTACATTGCAAAAACTTAACGAGTGTTATTTCTTCCGGGGGAAGTATAAAAAAAAAAAACATAACCATGATGTATACGTTTATTACTAGTTAATTAGCTCCCGTGATTACGGTGGGATTAATTTAAGGCGGGGTTCGATCACAAGAAATACGTGGCGTTAATTTGTCTTCTTTGACCGTCAATTACCGTCTACAGAGGGTTAATACCTTATGGTGGTTACATTAGTACCGGAGACCAAACGGACAAAGCTTCGTTCGTAAATTTTTTCTTCGACATAATAAACATTTATGCACGATTACCCTTGCCCACTAAGTATACACGTTCAATAATTCATATGGGAATCTCGTTTTGGATCGCAATTGCGTGCACGTCGTATGCGGTTTCTGCAGAAAAAAAAAACAAATAATTAGGTACGTCATCGATGCAAATCACTAGTGCGGATTAAGATGTATGGAGAAAAAAACCAATTAGCTTCGTTTATTCGAATAAATCAGCAGGAGACGTTTATGGATTAGACCCCCTGGACGGTCACTTGATATTCCTCGATCATCTAATTAGCTATCGTATAAGAGAAAGAAAAAAAATCGGAAGTCTTCTTGTTTTCCCAACATAGCACTGCTTGTCAATCAATGTTTTCTATAGGTACGCGTATTAAACACACACCGTAGACATACATGCAATGCGTATATGCTCATGGCACATCAATGGAAGATCATGTATTATGTAACACATATGATATAATTAAAAGATTGTTATCACCTATTTATACATAATTTGTTGATAAGATCTAATAAAACTTGTAAATCGATTAAATTACATCAGAATGGAACGGCCTCGGCATGATATATGTATATACTGGCTCGTACAATCGTTTTCGTACAAATGATACGGTTGGAGTTTACTCGTTCGAGCGCCTATTATATTAATTAATATATTACAACTGAAAGCAAAAATTCCTTTTACTTCGCGTTTTGCGCAGAACATTTTTTTTTTATATTGTTGTTAAGCATTTAATATGGGAATTTCCGACGTTTATTATACAAGCGCAATCTAGTAATATCTTGGTATGTCAATACAGTAGTATAATGGTAAATCTGCGATACAAAAAAATGTTCGCCGTATTTATAACGATGGGTTAAAACATATTTAACGATGTCCGGTACCAAAGCGTGTTACACGGTAACACAATAAAAAAGAAGCCAAAAAAGAAAAGAAAATCATACCATCGCAGATATGTAGGTCTCAACATATCGCACATTCCACGGCACTGAAATAAATACACGCACAGGTATTATTTTCGATACCTAGTAATAATATTGTGACAACTGCGGTATTAATATACACAATATTTCATTTAAACCGACATCACAACGGTGTATGCATTTAGAAATATTTACCAATGCTTCTTTTTACCTGCGTATATTGTATAAACTATAATAATACACCTTGTACGTACAACATTCATATGTACGATACGAGTCTAAATCGCGTATACACGGCTCTTGAAATATTTGCGCTGTTAATAATTCTTAAAGAGTTTAGAAATCTGCCAAGTATAAACGCGCGTGAATGAGTGACAACTCGAAAAAGCTCCTAACTTAAGATGGTTTTAAAGGAAAACTAATTTCCGTAGTGAAAAATTTTAAAAAATAATTACTCAATAAATATTATTTAGACCAATCGTATCCGTTACGGCGTAATTTTAAACTCTTAACTCGTCAACGTATGTATAACGCAACCGCATTTCGAAAGGTAATCGAATTTGAACATCGTCATCCCTCATCCCTATAGATTACACATCCTCGTTCTCGCACATAAATTATACGAAGGTCTTGGCAGTATTTTTCCTCGCTAACCGTGTTTCGAACCGTAGGATATAATATGGTATCGCCACTGCAGTTGGTCCGGATTTGATCAATGGCCCGGTACCTTGTTCGTCGTGCAGCGGGTACTGCGTAAGGACTGGGATGAAGCGGTCGGGGCATCCGGGAAAAATTCCTGAGCGGACCGCATAGGGTAAAATCTGATTAGCTAATAGCGCGGGGAATCTGGATTGTTTTGGAATACAATCGGCACGGCGATAGCGATATGTCATCGGCGAACGCGATTAGTGAGACAATCGGCAATCGATAATACGCCGTCGCCGCCGTCGTCGGTATAACCACCGCGTTCAAAACAACGATACTTGAAAACCAAGGTCGGAAGCCGTTGTGTATTGTACATTGTGCTCGGAGAGAAGTATTCGGTGTCGTTGACATCGGGGTGGTGTACGGCGACCGACGGGGGAGGAATAATTGGTTTTGCTTTCCGCGGCGTCGGCTGCGTTCACGTGCACAACCGGATCGGTCCGCCGTAATAATATAGCCGCTTGTTTCCGCGGAAGATTCTCCTTATTCTCCCTCCGGCGGGCCACCGACCGTCTCGCCGAGCGTTCGCGTCTTGCGTCGAGTGACATTTGACGGTGGCAACATTATAGTGGGGCGTAACGGCCGCGGCGAAAATTGCACATCGACGGCGTGATGCCCGTAATGTCCGTGTACGCGCATAAATTATTATAATGTAAACGTACGCGGGTAATAGGTGTGTATATTTTTATTTTTTTTCCATTCTCGACGGGTAACAATGTTAACACACGAACACTGCGAACGCCCGTCACATATTACGCGTACACTCGTACCGTTTTCACGTGTCGCCGGTAGACGTGAGGGGTTAATGCCCGTCGGTTTTGTGGCACATCGGTTCTTGTGGGAAACCGCCGGGCCGCATACGCGTCGTACACCCGTTCGCTCTTGTACCGCGGTGCCGCGTGTTCGCACATTTTTTCCAAGGCTTCGCCGTCGGAACGTCGGAAAAGCGAATTTTTACTTGCACCGTCGTCGGTGACTCGACGGAAAACCGATCGACGCTGTAACGATATCGGATCGCCGCGCATTATCCGCGGCGGAAAATAAAAGTTCGCTACGTTCGTACGTACCGCCCCACAATGCATACCCGCCGCCGGACCCTGTGCCTGTGCACGGCGAACAACAAACAAACGGCTGATTACAGCCAAGTCATCAGCTGTTTATTACGTCTGTCAGCCGTTAAAGATGCAAGTCACTGCAGGATTTTAAACTCGTTCGGTCGAAAATCTACCCGTACGGGCACTCTCGTATAATATAGCCTCGTGTCTAATTAATGGGCTTACAAGCGTTTCGTATATTAAAAGAAAAGAAAAGAAAAACTTCAAAACATACGAACGCGCAAAAATAAATCACAATGTCCAATAATGGTTTAGACTGTTTAGACCGTACTATTGCTGTGAACTGTTTGCGGCAATGTGAAAACGTTCGTGGAAAACTGTTATTGCCCACCGATGCCCATGTGTGTCTAATATGTATATCCCATGTACGATCAATAGGTGCGTGTACAATAAATGTATATACGAAATTATTGCTGAGCATAGTAAAATTAAACAAAATATTAAATACATCGGTTCGCCCATGGTTACGCCTTACGCGGGCATTTTTGTACTTTCTACTCACATTGTGAACAACAATGATTAGGTACTTGTGGTATTGAACTGATTATCGATGGAATAATTCAATTCGGACCGGAACGTTTATGGAAGTGAAAAAAAATGCCTACCATATCATCATTAATTTAATCAAACCGAAAAATATTCATGTTTAAATAACAATACTTCGTACCGCGTTTGTCCGAACGATCGGATCGTATACATGACAGTCTACATTATTGATTATACTATTAAACTAGGCAAAAATTGATTTGTACCGGGAACAAAATATTTTACGATGTGACGATGAAAACGGTAAGAATTATTATTCTAGTCGCGACTCGCGATAATATTACCTTTTCTCTGCCGTATAGTAAACTTCACACAACGCGATAAGGATATTTTTTTTTAAATTAAACGTATATTCATTATCTGGGTCATCGCTGTACACTCATAATATGACTTGAATAATTTTTATCCGCCGTGTTCCAGTGACAATTTAATGCAGACTAATGAACAAAAGAGTATATTAGGAATTATTCGAAGCGTTTTACTTTCTTCTTCCTGACAGGCAGCCTTTATACATTACAAAAACCAGAAGGCCTGTAATATTGTTGGTATTATAATCATCCGTTATATTTGATATTTCACTTATTTCTTTTCATCCAGAAATACATATTAACCTGATGATGAGTACATTCTAGGTCACAGTAGAATATTGTTCGCATTTCGGTATTATGCCACGGCGCGGCGTGTTAAATACGTGATTCGTGTGGTTCGTGACTGCGGCGGGCAGTGAAAAACTGCAGACAGTATTGACAGGCTTTGCAAATTATGACGACATTTCGAAAAGGGAAAATTCAATGTTTTTAATTCCGTAGATTTCGAAGCACGTATCTTATTTTTCACATTTTTTTTTTATATTTATACCCACGTATGAGTGTATTACCTAAATTTATATAATTAACTTCGTAACAATAAATTTAATTGATTTTTAACCTATCTAATATTGAACATTTTAAGTTCCACTGATTTCAACTGGTTGTAAGTATAATACATAATTTCGATTGTTTAAAACTTAAAGTTGATTTATTTTTTATTTTCGTACTACCATCTTTGACTGTATTGTGGATTGATACGAACGACAACGGTCTTCATTTCTAAACCGTACACTCGAAGTCCCAAATTTACACATTTTTTTTCGTTTCTTTTTTTTTCATTTTCAAAATGTACTAGTATGGAATTATAATAGTACTTTAACGGTGTATTGATTAGTTATTGATCTCCGTCGTCAATTGTCAATTGTTTCGTTTCGCAGCTATATACTATACTATGTAGCAACGGGAGTTGTGTGCAGGTGCTAAACGATGCGAAAAGAAATAGGTAAATCGTGGGAGACGTTTGTGTGCGTTGTGACCCAGTAAATGAATGCCGAATAGACAATAATAGTAAAAAAATAATAAAAAAAAAACTGGACCATAATACGTACGAGCAGTCGGGCAGATGCCATTTTAATAACGTTGTTCGCCGTATTCAATAACGGATTTGTTTGTGTTGACTTGGGGAAGAGAAGATTATATGATTTGTATAAATACATCAAACCAGAGCAGTTTGTCACGGAGCTCAGTAAACAACCTAAAGAAGGGCGATCTAGTCAATCCCACTGACCTCGAGACCTTCACCCATATTATTTTACTACAGAAATGTCTTACATATCATTATTATTTTACTACCGAAATGTCTTATACATTATTGTGATTTTACTACCGTTACGATGTATTCCACGTCATAGTATTTTCTTACGGAGTGTTGAATTCAGTGATAAACATATTTTATTTTCTACCGGTCTGTTTTAATTTCAAACGTTTAACATTTTATTTGAAATTTATAAGACCCTATATTATTATTGTATACTATTATGAACTATACTAGATATTATCTGTCATGTTGCATCCTCCGTCGGGTAGATTATTGATATTAATAAAAAAAAGAAAAAAAAAGAGTTTATTATATATTTATATGGTTATTCGAGTTGAATGATTTTCTGTGTGATATTGCTCAGGTATATACCATATACACTCTTCCTTTGTATACGTATTACTAATAGCGTCTGAACGTGTATTATACTTATAAGTTATAAGTTGCCTATATCAAAAAGTAATCGAGATATAATTGTGTTGATATTGGAAAAGAAAACGTATAGAAATGATTATAAACGATTGTTAGCAGTATATGTGTGTGGAGTCAGAGATCAGAGATATAATATGTATTTACAATAAACCGTTCTCGGGACATCGTGTACTGAATTTCAGTCCTACCGTGTATTCGTTCAATATTGCGGTATCCGAAGCGTTCCGAACAAGAAGTATTAAGTATATAAAATTAAAAAAAAAATAAAAACTATATTTGTTTGAATACGGTTCATGAGCAATAAAATACACGTAATATTTTAAAGCCTACTTAAAACCACCAAGATTGTCGGCCGAGTTCGCGCCAAATAATTGAATACAGAAGTGTTTTTGTTATTATTTAATTAGACTACAGAGTATATTTTTAATTAGTACTCTAAAGTTTAAATTAGCGGTAGTTATCAATAACAGCTACTCGTATATGATTTTCCGCTCCGAATGCCTTGGAATAGCATACAGTGACATCGTATACCGTAGTAGGCACATAAAACCCACCATTGATATCCGTGCATAATCACTCATGCGATGATAATAATAATAAAAATACGTACACCGTATACGCGCGAAACCGTAGAAGAGACCCGTTAACCGTTAATTCTGTTGATTATAATAATATTACACTTATTGTTTTTTATTAGCTCGAAACCATTGTTTTTTCCTCGGTAATTTATGCATCGGAATATTGACAACAACAATGGTGGAAAAAATATTGAGGATAAACACAGGGACAAAAGCTTTTTACATAATTCTCATAATCCGTTTCACGTGACTGGTACGTGGTACAGAATATTGGGGTTAATACGAAATAATCACATGACAGATCGTTGACAACAGATTGGTAGATTATATTTACTCGTTGGTCACGAAGATCGCTTTGCGAATTCTGTGAGAAAAAAAATGATTTGCTTAAAGATAATAATTGAGTGAAGTATATGTTTTCATGGCTTAGAGTTTACCGTAAATTTGCATTTTTTCATTTTTACAAGTATGATTCTACATCATCCTTCTCAACTATCACTAAATAAAAAACTCCATGAGAAAAAGAATATTATAAAAGTCTTGAAAATTCGCAATATCTATGATTACGAATAAGCCTAGTTATAATACTAGAATAATACTAGAATAGGATAATTTAAACTATTTAAAAAACTTAATGTATTACATTTACCTATATAAAATGATTCAAAGAAACAATAAATTGTTTTTTAAAACAATAGCGAAAAGGAACTGTTATTCTTTTATATTACACAGGTTCTCAAATATTGCCATAAGTTTAGGCGTGTTATATTTTAATAACATGCTGACACAATAACAATTTGTCAAAGATAATTATGTATAATATAATATCATGTACGTTTATCAAAAGTTTTTTATTTTGAATTTTTTATTTTTTGATTTTTGTAATAAAAATAAGATACTACTCACAGAATTGTGTACATGGATCCATTACTAAATGTAATATGTATGTATTTTGTACACTGTATAGTTGTATAGAGTGTTTCGAGTGATCACGATTGGCCATCGGCTGTTAAAATATCTACGTAAGTTGGTAGGAAAATATAAATTGAAAAAGAATGGAAAAAGAAAAAAATTGAAATTCAATCACGAGTTACTCATAATCATAAATATATTTATACGGCGTATAGGTGTACCAGGATACGACGTACCTTGAGGTGTAATATGCCTACTGCCTATGATTTTGGCGTAATTGGTCATAGGAAGTTATGAAAATCTCGTTCGTGTGAAGGTTAAAACACTAAGAATAACACATCGTGATGAGAGATTCAAATTGAATTTTGACTGCGTTTTAACAAATAATGGTCTGAGAAGAACATAGGTCATTCAGCCGCCGTGGGAAATTAGGTAATACAATATTAAAAAAAAAAATCCTCTAAGTCATTACGTTAAGGAACACATTAAATGTTAAGAGCTAGGTGGATTAATGTTAAAATAGATTATGTGCGATCTATTACAATAGTACCTACTAAAGTCTATACGATAATCAAACATGGGAACATAGTACATTCGGCGAGTATGAATTTGGAAAAATACGTTCATCATTAAGTTTTATTGTTTTGTCGAGTACAATTATTTTTTTCTAAATATAATTGTTAACAGGTATATGCAAAAAATTTTACGCAAAAATGTTGAGACAATTTTCTTTTATTGAGAGCATGATAACAGAGTTTGATAACAATCATAAATTCATAATTTAAAACAAATTATGCGTGGGAAATTTATAAATATGTTTGTTACAAATATAAATAAACTGTAAAGTGTAGAGAATATACTATTCTCGAATTTGCTTGACCGAACTATGGAAAACTGCACATCATTTGTTTCAATCTATACAACATGGATGACCTCATCAAACTAAAAACTGCGGCAACGGTATTGAACTACGTGCCTAGGTGTATTCGGTTCTGCCCTGTAGCAATTATCGACGATCGAGAAAACCTAATTAAATCAACAGCAAACGTATTTCCAGTTTTTTTTCATTCGCCTTCTTCCTTTTCCTCTGTCTGACCCATTTTTCTCGTCTACCCACCCGATGACAATTGCTCATCGCGGCAACAACGCTTTGCGCAGGGTGCCGATATACCGAGCATTGTCTACGTGAACTCGATTTTTCAATTGACAATTTTCGTTGAATTTATAATTCTCGACGCGTCTAGTCATAGTCAAAATAACTTCCAGGTGAAATCGTCACCAAGGCGATCATTCATTCCAATAAAATTCTTCATCACCATTGTATTTGGTTTATATTTGACAGAGTTCACCACGATCTTCGTCCCGCCTTTGTACACATTATATAAAATACGTTATTACGGCAATCCGAGTGTGACAGACGAACAATTATGTATCGTCCTATTATTGCAGTATACGCGCGGAACGAAGATCGTGTAAATTCTGATTGCTGTATACCATAAAGAAAAATAGGGCCGAATACCCTCCTGTCCCCCCTCCCCTCACACTTATTGTGTTAATATCATATACACATGTATAGACGGCTCAAGAGCTCTCGGACAGATCCTCGAGATTAACGGTATCGCTATGTCCGTAAAACAATAGCCGCGAAGGTACGCGTAGTCCGAACAATCCACGCAGACATCACTCCGATGATATGCCCCCTCCGCCGTCAGTATAATTAAACGGGGAAAAATAACCGCGTCGAATGGATGAAAACCTATGGTGGATTCTCACTCTTTATACCATCTCAACAGCCAAATATTATTCAGGTCGAAAACCGACGAGATTTCCTATATACCGCAGAAATTGCAATTCGCACTATATCATTTTTATTTGGTCCAGTAGATATATAATGAAAATCTTATAGGCGAACTCGCTCGGTTATAACTACCCGTGCACCAGATCCTAAGCCCGCGCTCGGATTGTCTTCGGACCGTTTATTCTTCGGATTTCGACGCAATTGTCAAAACCACCACGAGTTGACCATCGTTGTACAATAACTGTCGCCAACAGAGCAGATTTTAACGGCAGTTTTTCTTTTTTTTATTCATTGACATTTTTTTACCACTCGTAA
The DNA here is from genome assembly GCA_949715065.1 of Periphyllus acericola. Lineage (NCBI taxonomy): Eukaryota > Metazoa > Arthropoda > Insecta > Hemiptera > Aphididae > Periphyllus > Periphyllus acericola. The sequence goes on from OX454269.1 coordinate 14,333,636, forward strand.
GCTGCGCTCGTTATATCGGCTTGATCGTAAATATTACGCGTTATCCGCGAGTAACCAGTGCACTGACCCAGTTCAAAGAGAGTTTAACGCCCCGCGCGCCTGCCAAAATAAATACCCGCATGTCATACGTCAATTATCAAAGCAATTCAAACGTTAATGCGTGTTCCATGCATGGTTACACATCAAAAAAATCACCATATAATTTAATTTGTTCGTTTATTTAAGAACCTTAAGTCCACGGTGAATACAACCGCACGTGCATGATTGAAATACAATGTTATTAATTTATTTTACACGCGGTCTGATTTGTACGAGCCCATATGGCTACACATTATAATCACGACTAGAGTACGTCATAATCTATATAGGTACACTTCTGCACAAAGTATAATGCACAAATTAAAATAAATAATTTAATTACTCGGAAAATGAATTGATTTCGACCGGTACGGGTACGGGTATAATATTAAGTTGTTACCATTTCTATCGGTTTTACAAATTATAAGTAGTGCTCGGTATTATGTATACGCGTAGAACACATTTTCATAAATAATAATTGGTATCAATTTACTCACGCACTCTTGAAATCGATAATGTTATGTCATATTCCGTTATTCTTTTGAGCATTCTTGCACATAATGCATCTTTAATTTTTATAACGATTGCTGTAATTTAAACATTTTATCGCTACACCATCCGCTACAGGTACGGTAATATAATAATAATAATAATAATAATAATAATAATAATAATAATAATAATAATAATAATAATAATAATAATAATAATACCGGCATTGTGGTAATTTACGATGTATTTAACTTATGGTCAGGTACAATGAACACTTAACACACCGTTCACAATATTATTGTATATCGCGATCGCGTTATTACAAACGTTTCAGTCATTAAATTCTAGAAAAGTAGCTTTCAATCATAACGTAGTTGTTGTTGTAACTCGACAAAATCGATAAAATTAAAAATTGATTCGAAATTATGTATTATTATTGTGTACGTGTTTATGCACAGAACGAGTAACCGCAATCGGATACCACTAGAAAACGGGAATCCACGGTATCCCGATTTTTGTTGTAACACTGGGCTGATTCATTATATTACCACTGGTCCGCGAGCAGCGCGAGGACGTGTCATTGAGTGTTGCGAAAATGCGTTCGGTAGCGTAGCCGTAAATGCTCGAGAGAATAACAACACGACTTTGTCTCGGGAGACGAAAACCAACAAGAACGAATGGTCGTAGACACCGCGCGGTTCATTTACCGGATGGACATCAAAATATAATTACTTTTCTGGCAAGTCGAGTCGGCTCCGTGTCGATGGAAAAACATTCGTTTAGTCACAAACGCGTGAACGGATACGTAGATGGGGTTTTTTTTTTCTTATTAAGTTATGCATTTTTATTAATATTTCTTTGCTACGGGGAAATTGGTTTTTTCTCGTTTCTATTATACGCTATTTTTCCACTTTTATATAAAAACTTCGTCCGGTAATACGCTCATACGTGGTCCGTGTACACATACAAACAGAAAATGACATACACGTGAGTACGCGGCTACCGATTTTCCGAGGTAGTTCCTTGAACTCAGCAAACGATTCGACTCGATTTATACGGTCGCTCCGAAACATTCCATTTATATACATGCGTATGGATAGAGAAGACGTAAAAAATTATTTGGAAAAAAATTACATAGTTTTTAATATAAAAATGTGATCGGCATTTCACGATTCAAATCATAAGGCGGTTTTTTCTACGACAAGTGAAATAATATATTCCAGTAATATTTCTGTACAGTGTATTCAACTCATGATGGTATATAGTATATAATATTATGTTAAAAAAAAAACATGCATAACTTGAAGTCTTATAAACGACATCACGTCAATGGACATTTTTACATAAAAATTCTGAATTATTGGTTAATGATAAATGACCAAGTCGAACAAAATAATAACGACTTGTGCAACAACAATACATACCTAACGGGCCAACATTACAGATCTGGTTTGTTTAAGTTTAGCTACAGCTGTATATCGTTTTGATCCTGAATATTATTTTTAGATTCATACCAACGTATAATTTTCTTTACGAAAAATTGTCTACATTAAAAGTACATAATATTGAAATAACATATTAGACTGTATAGCATAAATAGTTATGTATAGTACATAGTTTACGATTTTCCGTTTTAAATACTTGTAAACAAAATAATTAAAGAGCATTTCGTATTTTCATTTCAGGAGTTTGTAAAAATATGACTGCTGCCGGCGTAATAAATTCCGGTAGTTGGTTGAGAAGATGGTCAATCTTTATTCTTCTGTGGACAAACTGCGTCAGCGTATTCGGTATGTATAATTATTTGTTATATAAATTAATTTTACGAAGAAAAGAGGTAGCCTATATTAATAGTTGTATCATAAAAATACATTTTTTTTAAATTCTGTTTGATTGTAATTAATTTCCGTGCAATAAAATATTGATATGTAAATAATTGTCGTTATCAATAACTATTCATTAAGAAGGAATATAAGTATAATATTGAACCTCAAGTGCGGAATAGTTGTGGCCGTGTAGGAGAGTTACAGCACCCCATGAACAATTCTTAATTTGCTTATCATAATTTATTGGCGAAAGATCATTCTCAAAACTGAAACTAATTTAAACAAGATCGAGAAGCTCTCTTTTACAAGAAAATTTAAATAATTTAATGCTTATCAATTATTATTAGTATTGAGAATAACGTAGTACTTAACGATGTACCTATAAATGTAAGAACAAATAATTGTAATTTTGATTTCCAAATTTTAATATTTCATATTATATTAAATCATAATGTATTTTATTCATTCATTCGCGTTTTATAGCATTGTAACGTTTGAACATGCAAACACTTGAAATACGCCCTATATACACATTAATTTGTTTTCTAGTCCGGTTCGGTTCTACCTACCTCCGTTGGTGATATATTTTTTTCGTTTTGAAATGAAATGTTAGATAGGAATAGGATTATATACTATACATTATAATATTATGTACGTATAGCAATATTTAAGACATCCAAGCCAATACATGGCAATAGGCTAAAATATTGCAAAGGGTTAGCACTACGTGTGTGTGTGAACGTATGAGAATAGGTCTGAAGGCTTTAATACACTTTTGTTAATCCCGAAAACTGTATTTTACATTATAAAGTCATTATATACAAACGTGCGACACAGAGTAATATATTACTGTCGTACATTGGGTTGTATGCGGGACGAAGACGACGGAAACAGCGGCCACCGGCCGTTATAGCCACACCTGTAATATAGGTACGCACACCATAACGTCTATAACAATAATAAAAACACACACACGCGCGTGTGTGTGTGTGTGTGTGTGTGTGTGTGAGTGTGGGCATAATACAGTAATTTAAAAATGTACAATTGGATTGTGTGAATCGAACTGCGAGAACAGAAGATGACGCAGAAATATATATCACGAAGAAGAAGACGAAGAAGAGAAATACGACGAATACGGGGGGGACGGAGAAAAAATCCAAATACCAGCTAGTACATTACACAGTGTGTATAGTACCTGTATACTCGTATATAATATAATATGCGACGACGGATGTGCTTATTAGCGACGTCCGATTGTGTGTGCAGGTGACGGACGGACTCGAAATCGAATGGGAATCGATGAAATAATAACTATACATATACTCGAGACGGCCGCGCGTATTATCGCTGTATTATTATCGTTATTATATTAATGTATTGCTGGTGCGGCGCGTATTATATCAGACGTATCTCGGAGACGGAGCCGGACAATCGGGACCGGCGACACCGGGGCCGACTTGTCGGGACTACTGCGATACCTATACGTGTGTGTAACGTTTTCGGTTCGGTACCCGTCATCCGCGGATATGCCGTATTTGTATTTGCACGCGAACGTCAACTTGCAAACACTGCGGACGTGACGGATTTGCGGACTGTCGATTGGGAGAGACGCGTACGACGTGGTCAAGCTCCTTATTACACGTGTTGTACCACAATGCATATCGCGTAACGGTCCCGGCGGTAAACGGATTGCTGGCGGACGTTCGTCTACAATCGACGATATATAATAATATTATTGTATTCCGTTTGTCTTTCGGACATGCAGGGCGAGCGGTTCGATCGCGTTGTTGTCGCGTGTGCAGCGCGTGGGAAACGGTTCGCGGACGCAATGCATCTATTCCATCTCAACCGTACGTCGTGGACATTTTTTTCGTAATGTTACGCGAGTACTGTACGCGACGTTTCGTCACATAACTGGCAACCACGTGCAATGGAAACGGAACCGAATATCGATTCGAATAATATATGCCGTTTAGCGCGTATTACGCTCGGTATTGCGGAGCCTCGGGTCGGGGCAGCGTCAACTGTCCCCGGATTCTTGTCGAGTTGTTCCGAACAACGATTACGGATTAACAAAAACGGCTGTGCAAAACGCCATTGTAACAAGCGTCAGTGGCGCAAATCGGCGCGCGGTCCAGGTGTATTGAATTATGCACGTGATCTACAAGTGTTTAAACGTAACGAACAAGGCATGGCCGTCTTGACAAAGCGGAATCACGTATGTTATAACAATGCTGCGTGTACTGCGTCCGGTGTATTTTAAATCGTTGCCGGTGTAGACTTTGATTTTGTAAAACCGTCCGGAGTGCGCGCATCCTTGCGCGTTAAACAGGAAAACGCGTACTCGGGCCGAGGGAATTTTCACGGTAACGTTACCCGGCGTTTTGTATTTTTTATCTTTCGTGTCCATCTTCCGTGCACACCCGTGTCCGAAATGATACTGGCCAAAGAACAAAGACGCGTGGACGGTCGGAGCACACGGTACAGGACATGAGGCACTGCGGCGGTCCTCGCGGCTGTATCAAATAGGTATACCGAATCCGTATTTCTCGCGGCGTGCGTTCGAAATCGTTGTGCTCGGGCTTAAACGATCAACAAGATTATCGGCTACGTATACATGTACTTACTATACATGTGTGTGTGGTCGTTTTATCGATTTTTTTTCTCCGTACAAACTCTATTGTGAGAATGTTTTGCGTGCGAAGACGAGTCATGAAAAATCACGTCTTCCGATGAGGTAATCGAACTCGAGTCTGCGCCTGTACTTATCCACTGATGCATGCCAACAAATCACGCCGAAGGGTTGATTAATTTGCTTGTTTATTGTGTGTTTCCTTTAAACCATCATCACTCGTTTTTGTCAAAGTTTTTCCGCTGCATTTTTTTTTTCGTCCCGATACGGCACCACTATATACGGTATAGTGTCATCACGGTTCGATTCGACTCGGCGAATCTTTACTTGGTCCCAACGTTTGTTAAATAATAATTATAATTACCTACCAGAACAAAATACGTTACGCGCAATTAGTCGGCACATCGAGGTTTTTCCAACGAAACTGACAGTTACATTCAAAAATTCGAATTACCCACCAATTTAGTTTGTTACATTACGGATAATGAAATCGCGATTATATCGCGTGTACCTACTGTACTTCCTTTTTTTATTGCTAAAAAATTCTTTTCCTGATATTGCCATATGAAATTAAATTCTTAAAAGTATATCATCAAATTACTTACAAAGTAAAAAAAAATTGAGTTAATACATACAAAAAAGTAAAATCCATTTCATCTAAATCATTAAATATGATAAAGACATCATTTTCATAAAAAAAAAATTATTTTTTACATTTATGTCCTAATTTATTGAAAAAAAATTTTAACATACTTTAAAATTACTAATCACATTTAAATTAAAAAATAAAGTAAAAGTAAAAAAATAATTATATTTATTTACTAAATGAAATTCATCAATACAAGTGAATTTTTCTAATAGAAACAAAGAAAATATTTAGTCTTATTTGGTTAATATAATAATGTATTAATGTATAATAATAAGAAATGGTGTCTATTCCTATTACAAGATGTAGCCATGTAGGCATGTATAATTATATTTGAAGCCGCTACACTTTTTTAAAATAATGTATCAAAATGGGTTGGTCTGCAATTAATAATATTATTTATTGTGTAGCGCAACTAATCATTTAATTAAAATGCGTAACAACTGAGCTAATTAAAGATTGTTAATAATAGGTTGAAAGTATTATATTATAAATTATAACCAGATCATCATCAGAATTTAGTGCCCCCTCCAAAAAAATAACCTAGATGCACGCATCGTGATAAAATGATGAGTGGGTCCGAGAAAATTATATTACTTCATCTGTACCACCATACGATTTGTGCGATTCTCCCACAAAAGTACTGAAGTACATATTATCATCATAATATAGTATTTTTAATTTTAATTGACGTTACATAAATGTAACTTTGTATACCGGTAGCTTAGACTTCTTAGACATTCATAATAATCCCATTGAAACTGTCAATAACAACACTATCGTCATCGTCAACCAATAAATTTAACTAGGCCAATGTCCTGCAGAAACCACTATGAAACTGGTACAAATCCTTTGTCACAAATGGAACCTTAGTTGCATGATGTTTATCGTTATGCGTGGAGACTGTTCCTATACATATACTGCGAAATTAATAATAATAATAATAATAATAATAAAAACGTTGATAATATATGTAGGTATGCTAAAAAACATTGTGCTAAATAATATTTCTTTTATCGTATGGATATGTTTGGTTGTTTTTTTTGTACCACAAGGTATAATTTAGCCTAGGTATGAAGAATGGCCAATTTTCTTTGATGTGTAACACACAGTTATATTATATTGATCATATACACACACGAATATATATATATATACATAGTGAAATACCAAAAACGTATTAATTTTTATTTTTATTATTATGGTTCAAGAAACGCTTATTATTTTTATTCACTTTTATTATTATTTTTTATGGAAACTGAATATTATATTCCCTTCGGAATTTAATGTCGACGATTCGAATTTAGTTTTTCTAACGCTTTTGTCAGTAGACAATGATGCACAACTGATACACAACAATGTTATGAGCACACGGTATACTCCATGCAACCATACTGTTATCAAAATATGGAAGAACGTACGACGTACATATCATAATATTATGTACATAATACACCGATATATGTGCAACATCAGCAAAAAAAAATTATCATCAAATTGCCATAATTCATCATACTAATATACTTTTAATACTCAAATGATTAAGAAATTATATAAATATAACGTCAAAATATAAAATTTTTGTTTGTATGTGTTAAAGTATAAATTGTTTTTCCAGTATAGGATATTCTATTTTTATTAATCAGTTCTTAGCCCGATGTTCTTAATTAAACAATAAATAACTGTAAGCTTATTTTTTTTCAATATACTCCCTTCTCTATTTAAAAAATGAGTTCAATTCAGAAAACATAAAATTATTTAAACGTTCATACCATTTTCCTGGTAAATCTATATTTCATACTACAATTTATATTACTTATGGTGTAAATTGAATTATTATAGGTTAAATATACACCTTAAACTATTACTGGAGATGATTTGACGAAAACTAATGAAAATGATAAAAGAAAGTTAATATTAACAGTCTTAAATTAAAGTATAAAGTGTAAGAACATATATTATACTATAAAAAAAATTGTACGTATTATAGACATTTAAAACTAAATTATCTTTCACACGAACTTTAAAGCAACGAAAATATGGTAGTGCATCGAAGTGGTAGAGAATAAAATTATTGTAAACGTACTCGAGTTACGTTTTAAATTTCAATAATAATTCGTGTTAAACTGCTTCGAATAACAAAACGCATCAGAACTGGAAAACATAACGCGATTGTCGTACATCAAACTGCTATTCGTACATTTTCTTTAAAACGTTTAATACAACAACTCGTAGGTATATCACAGAGAAGAAGTTTGATGAACTCTGACTACATGTCATTTGTTTCATTATCACTTTAAATCCACAGTTCAATATATATTATAATTTCGATCGCATCGTAAAGTTTGTGAATAGGTACTCGCACCGAGAAGTGTAACCGATCTTTTTAACGTGGAAAAAAAAACAATTTGCTCATCCGAATCTATTCAGGATGCACACGTCAAGATCACGATTGCGGAAAGCAAATCTAATTTTTGGTGTTTACATCGTTTTTTCCTTTTTTTTTTTTTATAACGCAATCATCGATCGATCTTTTCCCTATATATATACGTACTTACATACCGCCGTACATGCAGTCGTCATCGCGGTGTGTTTACAATGACATTTGCATTATTATCCGTATCCAATTATTGTATACACTATACACGACAATTATAAACATATATCTGTAGATCCGTCATGGATCGTCATTTTTAATCCATTACGTGTACACTTTTCGGCGGAGCGTTTTTACCTATAAATTATCATATATTACCAATAACATACAGAGGCAACTTTTCTTATACATATATATGTTATGAACTGACTGCACTTGGTGCACCGTGTAGGTTAGTATACCCGCGCAGCTAATATAATATAATGTGCAAACATTCGCAGTACGTTCACCACCGGTTTTCGCAACTATTATGCGCGCGAGTGTATTATCGTTCGTTTCGAAGATTGCGTGTCTGGACGTTTATACATCATGTACACTTATCTCGTCAATATAATTCCGGGTCAAAAATGCCAAAGTATTACAATCGATCGCCAACCCAATTCTCGATACGAATAGGAAATGGATCATTTTCTCTCCTCGGGGCGTCGTTTGGCTGCTCAACAAGCATGCATAAACCTGCAATTTATAGTCCCGCACGCCAATCGATCTTTACTCGTATATAAAACACAGTTCATAAATATATTTAATGGGGCTTCATCTCTTTCCTTCCAATATAGCAACACGATAAAAACAATTAGGTTAATTATTAACATCATTTGATCGACATACCACCGCCGCCGTATTGAGTCTATACATTTCTGGACATAAATTAATATATACCTATTATATTATACTTTCTCCGTTTCCAATAAGAGAGAGCACGGTTTGTTTTAGAGTAAAATTATAATTTTACCTCCATCGATGATTATTATATATATTATTAATATTTTTCATTTATTTTAAGACATGAGTGATTATTATATAATGTAAATTATATATATATATATACCGAAAGATCAGAGTTAGAAAAAAAATCAGAACGAATTTCCTTTTTACTCGTATCGTCCGTGACCGTAACCCGCAATATAATATTCTTCAGAACCAATAATTTTAATTTATATTTTTTATTTTTAGGTCGAACTGCTTTTGAAAAACTCACCGAATTGGATTACAAAGGCACGACGTATTATACAGTAAAAAATTTGACGCTGTACGAATGTCAAGGATGGTGTCGTGAAGAGCCAGAGTGTCAAGCAGCTTCATTTAGGTAAATATCGAAAACAAAAACTTTACATTTTAGTACACATATAATATCCCAAGACGCTTATGATTTAAAATAAATGTATATAGATATTTGAAGTAAAATCAAAAGCATTCGAACTCGATATCAATAAATAAACGTTGTATAAATATATTTAATATATTTATTAAATATCTCAATACCCGTATATTTAAAAAAAAACTTGAAAATCTTTTAAAACTTACAGTTTTTAATGAAATTATCAATTTAATTTAATTTCAGTTTCGTCTTAAATCCGTTGACGCCCATACAAGAAACTATATGTCAATTACAGAATGAGACGACTGCCAATAATCCAGCAGCAGCACCACAGCGTTCTGTCAATTTGTATTACATGGTTAAAATGCAAATTCGATCAGGTTAGTAGTCTTAAATCATGCGTTGCTATATTAAAAGGTATCATTACTTTTAATGTCCAACCAAATTTCGTTTTAACAATAATATTGTGCAAGCAGATGATCAAATAGGTAATAGTATTAATACATGTAGTACACCTTATCGTAATTATATTCACAGTAGCCCTGCAGCTACAACACAGGATATCCTAACTCTTAGAATTTCATAACGATTTTCAAATACGGCTTCCGTGTCCGCATGTCATCTTTCATCTACGTAAACATAATTTTATTATGTACATTATACCTGCGCTCGCGCCGATGACAGAATTCTAGTTGCAGCTGTGCGCATACCGCTGCAGTGATTTATTCGTAAATCTCGTACAAATGTGTGTCCTAAGTAGGTCTAAGGATTTACCATTGAATTATAATGACTCTGTATGTTAATGTGTACCATGTATATCGTGTGTATATCGCAGTATACAGGCTTTGGTTTGTATCGTACGCGAGGACTACGCTATGCGACGGTGTACATATACGAGTATATACATATAACTAATATTATTGTTATCTTATAACGTCGAGTGTTCAGAGTCGTTTAGCGCAAGCGAAAAGCTACCATACTGAAAAATAAAAAAATAAATATGTGTCCGTTAGTTTGCGCTGTAGTTGGCGATCGGATTTAGCGTAGCGTGACATTATAATAATGAACATTTGAAAAACAACCGCTATATATGGTTGTTGTCTTGGCACGACGTTAAACAGTATATACCTACGTACCCACATATATAATATATATATATAAACATGTACAGCGAACGTAAATGAAACTATTTAACTCGTACACGAGTGAATACGAGAAAAATTGTATTTGTGTACACGCGTACGTATACGTTTGAGCTCTACGCGCCTCGGCTCGTGTGCAACAATGTAACGATAAAAGCTGTATAAAAACCCGTGGTGAATCGAGTGCGAATAATATTATGCGAGAACGTAAGCGCGTGTGCTCGGCGACTTGAAATGTATTATCGTTGTACACCAGCTAGGATCGCGTATTAAAAATTCAACTCGTCTTGTCCGTAGATAACGTGTGCTTGAGGCCTTGGGCCTTCGAGAGGGTACCGAACAAAATGATCCGGGGACTGGACAACGCGTTGATCTACACGTCGACGAAAGAAGCTTGTTTAGCCGCCTGCTTGAACGAGGTGAGTACCGCGAGAGGTCACAATGACACTTTTAAATCGTTAAATATTATGTTAAAAAACCGATCGAACGATTTTGTAATTACATATAGCAATAATAATACGATCTGTTTCGCAGCACCGTTTCACATGCCGTTCGGTGGAGTACAATTACGTGACCCTCCAGTGTCATTTGAGCGATTCTGACAGGAGGACGACGGGTCAGTACGTGCAGTTCGTCGAGGCTCAGGGTGTCGATTACTTTGAAAATCTCTGCATCAAAGGTATAATAACCGTCAATCGTCTAGGTCTTGTACACGGTTCGTGTGCACACGTACTGACACGTAATGTTGCAAAAACGTAACTCTAATAATATATAATCCTCTATTATATTGAAATCGTTGAGCTACTTTAGTCTGTGAACTGATATCTGCTGTATAAATATATTTTATCCGACGCTGTACGAACATTGTATGTTTTGACCCTTAGGCAATCAAGCTTGCAAAGGAAATCGTGTGTTCCAAGTGCCTCGGATCGGAGTAGCCGACGACAAAGTAGCGCAATACGCCTCGTTGCATTACTACAACGACAAGGAACTACAGGTATATAACATTATAATACCTTTGGTGACGATAATATAATATTATGGTAAACGCGACTAATGCGCGGTACTTGTAAATGTAGTATAATAAGTAAGAATAACGCCGTACGCCGAACAGATATAATATTCTTCTACGTTCTTCCAGACACTGTATAGGTACAATCAATTGTGTAGTTGTAATTTGCGATTTCCAAAGTGCTCACATCCGCGTGGGTACCTCCGGAATGGCGTATACTTATATACGTATTACATATACAGTTTAGGTAGGTACCTACGCGCGATTCATACACGTGTAGTTGTAGAAAGGTACAACACGGGTCGCGCATTGTTTGTATAAATACGCATGCACGCGTAAGGTGAACAGTTATCCGGTATCCGAACGCATTGAAAACGCATCAAATAGAAAATAATATGTAACAAGTAAAGGTCAATGGAATAAATTATTATTATTATTATACACGTGGCGTGCCGATCGTCCGCAATGTATAAAACAATAAACGACGAACAGAAGTGAATATTTGCATACGCGTGTACGCAAATTTCTTGAATATTGCATACAGTGGTGTGTATAGCGAAATCATGGCGAACTGTGCTTATTATACATGCCTGCAGGGGCGTAAATAGTGAAAGGGTACAACACTTTAATTCAAATCCCTTGTTTTACTGGTAAAATATGTGGATTTTTCGAAGTTTTCCACGGGCGTGTGAGGTTAGGTTAGTTCGCACTTCGCCACTACATATTATATTGTATGCGTGATAATGGGCGTAAGGAGCAGGTACACTTTCATACCCCTGGCTTTTCAAAAAAAATTTAACTTAAATAATTTAAATATTATTTAGAAATAAGCGTATACTATGCACGATGCACCCCCTCTCCCTGATAAAATGTCTGTGTTCGCGGTTTTATGTGTATAAATGTGTATTGGACACGTGTTGTATTATAATACATTTACATTACCAGCCGTCGATTCGTTAACGAGTAATACGTATACGATTAAACCATTAGTTTCGTAAAAATAAAAAAACATTGCGTTTATCCGCGGCGGCGATGATAGGAAGAAAAATACCTATAAAATTTCCACATCCAATGTAAAACCTTCGAAACACGACGACAGTGATTTTCACTGATCGTCTGCACAATATCTCGGCGACGGTGATGGATTGCGCTATTGCTGTCTAGATCGAAATAAAATGTTGTTTAATAACTCATCGCACGACTGTCTGCAGTTTTTCACACTTTAACGCACGTACATCGCGTATCCGCTCAACTTTGACTAGATTATCTATTGAAACGTGACTCGAGCAAAATACAGAGAGAGAGAGAAAGAGCTAGGGACAGGCTGAAAACGTTTTTGAAAACCAACTGCGAATAACAACCAATAGATTTTGAACAATTATCCAATTTGTTATAATACGATTGTTTAAAAATCATAATCATAAAAATTGTATATTTACGAGAATTGAAGCTACGGGGGGGGGGGGGGTATTATAATTTTTCTCTAACTAAATATTTTCAAAGTTGGGCACTGATTGCATCTATATATTATATACTCGTATATACCGACATGTTTTGTAAACTACTTGCGTTCTTGCTCGAAACAGGTGACTAGTGAGTCGGCGTGTCGACTGGCTTGCGAGATCGAGAACGAGTTCCTGTGCCGGTCGTTCATTTTCAAGGGACCGCCAGTGGGCACAGCGTACAACTGCGAACTGTTTCACTTGGACCACAAGACGTTACCGGACGGGCCTAGCACTTACTTGAACGCGGAGCGGCCTCTGATCGACGACGGACAGAAAATCGGCAATTATTACGAGAACTACTGCGAGAGTGAGTGTTTTTTTTTTACCGCGACGCTAGTACCGTTTACTTTCTACCCCGCGGAGCCGTATTGTACTTGGATCACGTGCACACGCCGGAGCTGTGATATCACGGTAGCGAAGCAAAGCAATTGGACCCAATGTCGCTACCCCGCACGTCCGTTTCTTTCTTAAATTGTCCGCGACAGCCCCGTGTCCCGAGCGCTATCCGTGACGCGCGCGTACCTATAGTAGTAACAGAGGCTCTGGGTCCAAAATGGCCAACTGCTATGCTTCACGCACCGACTACGCGTGGATATACTTATATTCATACACACATATATATATATAAGCTGTTCTACGGTATAATAGCTCTATCCTGCGGTGCACATGATCTACAAGGCCCCATTAAACCGTACAGCAGAGCGACGCGCGTCGTGTTCATAACGCGCGCGCGCTCGCCTGATATACATCATCTCACCTACGACCTGGTCTGACCCGAACCCCGTGTTTTTCCAGAATCCACGACGCCGCCCCACGAGCAGCTGCCGGTCGTGTTCGAGAGTACCGACGATCCGTCATTGAACTTGACTAGAACCGATTTGAACTGTGACAAGACCGGAACGTGTTACGACGGTCAGTATATACGGATATACCGATATATAGAAATATAATAATAAAAAAAGTAATAATCATAATCACGCTCCGTCCTATTTGAATATATTTCAATTATCCACACTCGGGTAGGTTTTATGCGTACCTGTATAGTATATTATACGTTTTGCTCGTTTGCGTATAATACGTCTGTACGATCCATGTTGAGCACGAGGCTCGAATTTCTAATTTTTTTTTTTCAACCACCGCAAATTGCAATAGACGGTCAATTTAACGATACAAAATTCAAAATGAAAAAAAAAATATATAAAAAAAAAAATATGGTAAATTGACTCGAGTTGCGTGCTATAAATAGTATATACACACAGTTTATATACAAATGAACGGGTATAGAAAAAGTTATAAATCAATACACGGGGGTACTTTAAACGAATTTATATAGTTTCGTATATTGGTTATTCGATGTGTGTGTATGTAGTATATTACTAATAATTATTAGGTATATTATATTGATATTTTCGGTGATAAATTTCTAGTTTTTTCAATATACAAACGCGCAAATGCCATTTCTTGAGTGTTTTTCAAATTATTCTTTTCTTTGTACCTGCTTACAAAATAAAATAATATAATTTAGTGTTATATAGAGAAAAAAAACCCATACCGGTATTCTACTCACGAATTTCATTGTTAATGTTTGTAGATTTCATTACGATATGTTTCTCTATAACCACTGTACACTTTCGTATTATATTTTTTATTTATTTACTATATTTGTCTATGAGATGCAACTTTTGTCTACAAACGCGTGTGTTCAAACCAAAAACTAAATTTCCGTCCGATGTAGGTGTATACACACGGGCGTTTTGTAATTACATATTTTCACATCGTAATTATTATCAATTAAAACGTATATAATAACAAAGGTGAAAAACCTGCAGCAGATCTAATTTACAAAATTAATTTCATGTTGTGAATCGTGTTCTTCTCGTTTCCAGTGTCTGTCCATTGTAAGGACACTAAGATAGCTGTACAAGTACGCACGAACAAACCATTCAACGGTAGAATATACGCGCTTGGCAGATCCGAGACATGCAACATTGACGTGCTGAACAGCGACCAATTCCGATTGGACCTGACAATGGCTGGTCAAGACTGTAATACCCAGTCGGTGGTAAGTAATTTAAACCTAACACTGGAACACAAAAACATTTTAATGGGAGATTAATCCGTAAGAATTTGCTAGATTTTCCAAGTCTATATGAGATTTATTATATAAATACATCGATAGAAAAAAAAAACGGCGAAGGTTAGAAAATCCGGTTTATTGAACCCTCTCATTAAAACCCAATATACAGCGCTCGGTCTTAACCTATTGATACCAATTGCGTTTTTTATTTCTTTGAAGACTGGAGTATTTTCCAATACGGTCGTTCTTCAACACCACAGCGTGGTCATGACGAAAGCGGACAAAATATACAAAGTCAAGTGCACGTACGACATGTCCTCGAAGAACATTACGTTTGGGATGATGCCAATCAGGTGAGAACTTTGCCACTGATATAACAATTAACTAATATTATAGATTACTATTAAGTGTAGGTACGTCTTGTTAAATTATTTAGTAATCATTATTAATTACGATAACAATCATACTTCAATGTCAGCTATTATACCTGTCGTCTCGACCGTTTCGTATGACAAACGTATGCTAATATTACTCATGTGACTTTAAAATTACAACAATAGTATAACAATACGGATACTCGAGTTGGCTTAAAAAATGCAATACAACTCAATTTAAATGTCATGTGAAATGTTTTCAACAGGGACCCGGAGATGATAAGCATTACGTCGGCTCCAGAAGCACCGCCGCCAAGGATCCGGATCCTGGATTCCAGGGCTAGGGAAGTGGAAACCGTGCGGATCGGCGACAAGCTGACGTTCAGGATCGAAATCCCCGAAGACAGTAAGTGTCGTGATTAACGACGTGATCGTCCGTTATTTGATGATTGTATTCCCTCTTGTGCGTACACGTGGCGTATCGCGAAATGCAGTGGTCTTTGGAACCACAATAGGATGTGGAGTTTCCCCGAGACATAGAAATTAAATTGAAACAACAAATCAGCAATAATATTAACACAATGTTCATATATTTCAATGAATGAAATAATTATCTCGTATATTAAGTTCATTACTAAAATACCTACTTCAAAACAATATTAGGTTTTTGATTTTCTGTACTGAAGTTTAATTTATCGTAAATTCCTGAGTATTGTATAGGACTTGTAAGTAGGATAAAAATATGGAATTTGGAATAATTTGGAACACTGCAGTTGCACACATATTGGGAATAATATGCTATGGAAAATCAATAAGAATACCATTTTTAGTTTTTTCAACGTACACGAATTCGATCAAATATACATATTATGGAAAAAAGGGTCAACATTGAAGTGTCTTAACTTTTAATTTTCACGTGAATCCCGTAGCAGAATCAGCTAGCCACTGACATGCGTACCAAGTATTATATGAACTGTTGTACATACAGCACCTAAAATACGTTTGCGTGTACGTTATTATAATGCGTGATTCCGTAATACGTAACGACGCCCGTTCCTCGACGGCGCGCACGCGGTCACAGTGAGTTTTCCCCGCGATGACTCTGTTTGTTTTTCGTTTGTGTGTCTAGCACCTTACGGTATATTCGCGAGGAGCTGCGTGGCCATGGCGAAGGACTCGAAGAGCACGTTCCAGATCATCGACGACGAAGGGTGTCCGGTGGATCCGACCATTTTCCCCGGGTTCTCGCCCGAAGGCAACGCACTTCAATCCATTTACGAAGCGTTCCGGTTCACGGAGTCGTACGGTGTAATATTCCAGTGCAACGTTAAATACTGTTTGGGCCCGTGCGAACCGGTAATAATAATAATATTCCTTTTCCCGCTGCTGAAGCCGACTTCAAGTCGTCTGGTGCTTCCGCTTCCGGAAACGTGTTTTTTTTTTTTCATCAAAATGTATATATATATTTTATTCTATTCGTTCGTTTGTTTTTCACCCTCCGCGCAGGCCGTTTGCGAATGGGGCAGGGATTCCATCGAGTCCTGGGGACGGCGCAGAAGGTCGGTGTCCAACGCGCCCAACAACGACACGTCCGAGAACAGCGAAGACATGACTCAGATTAGTCAAGAAATACTGGTGTTGGACTTTGGCGACGAAAAGCAATCGCAGTTCTTGAAGAGCAACGAGCCGCAGTACACGGACTTCAACAAAGGTACGTTTATACCATGATACAACTCTTTATTATGTATATATGCATACGGAGCAGAGGCTGTATCATATTATGTTGATGTAATGATTACGTAAACTTTTCAAATGGTTTAATGTCGGAAACATATTATAGTTTTTGAAATATAATTTTGTGATGGGCGGGCGGGCTGGTATTTATTTATTCATCATTAGTTAACGGGCAGTGACTCCCATTGAATAAAATAAGTTAATTTAAGTAAATGCAGATAGTAGACATAATTATACAAATAATAATGAATCCTAGAATATAACATTAAAAAGTGATTTTTACAATAAGAAAAATGATTATAGACAAGAAAGGTGGGATTCTTCATTGGATGGCTACAGACATTATAACCTATGGTATTACTTATGTTCTTGAACAATCAACCGAAAAAATATGTCAAACCTCTTGTGTTACGGAGTGTGACTAGTGACTGCGGTATAATGTTTTCGTAATATCTTTCCGGCGAACCAATATTATTACAATTTCGACGTTTCGTTATCCTGCTTCGCCGATTCCATCCGAGATTCCACCGACCGTCTGTATTCGGCTCCACATTTCGTACGTGCTTCTTGTGCACGCGTGATTTTCGTTTACTGTTGGTCCTCACACTCTACAGAGTTTCCGCCGTCTGGTTCGGTACGCGCACGTATCACCGCGTATACGCATTCCAACACAATCATAATATTTTATTATAACAGTCGTTTTATCGTTTCGGTTTTATAGTAAAAGCGTGAATTCGATCGATACGCATTTATTTTACGACGGTGTTTTTTCTCCTGATTAAACTTCCGGTTGGCAACACTCCGCCAAAAATGTTTTATGTCTCATTAGGTCCGAGTGGTTTGACCAAATATCTCGATCTTCTCAGTGGTTTCCCGTTATGAAGGGAAAACGGTGAGAACAAAGAAAAACCGTAAAAATATTTCGTCAACCAAGAGTTTTTGTACTCCTTCACACAATTGTCTTTTAGGCAATTGTAATTTGAACACGCAAGCACATCATATTCCTTTAGTAAAATTCTAGTTACGATTGTGTAGCGTAAGATCTGCATAATATATGCCTACTGCACCGAATCGATGATATACTTGACCGTTGATTTCAAACGTAGGCATCGTACACACTCTTCGCAGACCGTTGTCGGTGTTTTACGTTTAAAATTTCACCGATTTCCCGGGGTCGTTGTTTTATCATGTTACGCGACTGCGTCTATTATAGGTACCCAATTAAAAATACATTGATATGAAACATTGATCTAATAAAATCCGTATAAATAAAATAGAATAACACAAGTTCTTGCCCAGAGTATTATTATAAAATATTTGTAAATATTTTAGATCTGTTTTGATTTGAACGCACTGAATAAAACGAATGAACTTGTACGAGTAGAACAGGCAAGAAGTTTAATTTTTTTTTTATATTTCCAATTGTAACTAGAAAAAAAAAATGTTCCTAACTACGTAACACTAGACGATGAGAATGTCTGGAAAACTTAAATAAAAAAAAAATAAATAATTATTGTCAATGAAATCAATAAGAACATCTAATAGTTCTAGGAGTGTTAACCGCGAAACAATTTTTTATTTTTTTCGTGTCGTACTGTATAATATTTCCATAGTACGGGTTTGCGGGTGTTGACAATAGAGGTCATCACGCCGTAATGCGAGTGGGCACCACTACCTCGTCCGAGGCACGATAATACGAGTAATAACGTAATGTGCAATACCATCGATTATAAATACCACGTTAAATACTATATAGCAGGGGTGGCCAGCGATAGGAGAGTCGTGAGCCGTACAATATAAAGAAAAATATGTAAGAGCCCAGAGTTGATTTTAACGGGTATATTTAATGGCTTAAAAAAAGGCTTAATAAATTAAGAATTAAAAAACACATAAACATTTATAAAATTACTACTCATTATTTAATATCAAAAACACAATATTTTTTTTTAAAAGCTCGCCACTTAAAATGTTTTACGTCTTACGGTGTGCCGCGAGCCGCATGAGTCTATGACGAGAGCCGCATGCGTCTCGTGAGCCTCAATTTGGCCACACCTGCTATACAGTGTTTACAATCAATGGCAACATACGTATAACACGCGTCTCGTTTTCGTTTTGCAGACAAGACGATCACCATCGTGGAACCGTGTCCGACGAAAACGTCCGTGCTGGCGTTGGGCATCACGTGCATGCTGCTCATACTGATCTACGTGAGCACGGTGTTCTGCTATTACATGAAGAAGTGGATGACTCCGAGGAAGATGATGGCATAGACAGAAGATACGTCGACCGAAATATATAAATAATAAAAAAAAAAAAAAAAACACATTGCCTATACACTCTTGTCAATAAGCCATGGTTAATAATAATTATACGTCCACACGATTTGAAAAAGTTAGGGGGAAAAAAAACAAAACGGAACGAGACGAAATATACAAAAAAAAAAAAATCAACAACGCGCACCTATATATAGGTACGTATCGTGGCAATGTATCGCGAGTGTGTTGTATACCCTCGTGAACTACACGCGTGTACCTTTGCACGTGCATTACGAACGCATACCTAAACGTACCGAGTATTATTACTATTATTATAATTATTATAATTATTATTATTATTACTTTACGATCATTTTTTACCATCGCTCATTATATCGTATCGATTGGCGTACGAAAACGATACACCCATCGAATAAATTATGCAAGTACATTATAATATACATATTGTATTTAGAGACATAATATTATGTTTATGATTATTATTATTATTATTATAATTATTATTATTATTATAATTTATATTATACGCGCATGTATACGACAGAAATCGAATTTATATAAAAGCTAATGTAAATTTTAGCTCGGCAACGAGCTTTGAATTTTTTTTTTTTGTACATAAAACTTAACGATATATAGGACGATGAAATCATTTCACCTATGTATTTATAATATTTGTAATAGTTTAAGTTTGATTTTGTGCCTAATGGAATTTCTCGCATATTTTCCATAAAGTATATAATATTTATTTTGTAATAATAATACCGCGTCCGCGAGTTTTCCGGTACGATTATTATTATATCGTAATTATAATACTAAAATATTGTACGTCACACCCATGCGCGCACTATAGCGCATTGGTGTGCGCCCAAAGTACATACTTGTCATGAAGATGAGAAACTTGATTTCACAATATGATAACATGATATCGTTTTTGTGATAAAACGATGTGCATATAGCATTTAGGAAAACCTTAGGAAATTCAATTCTAATTAAGTTTTTCCTCTTCTTGATGAGTATCACTTCATTTTAAATGTAAAAATATATAATATTATATTTTAATATAATGCCTCAACCTAGGCGCTCTCTACAAAGCCTAATATTATTCATTTTCAAATTAATTTAACCAATTTTCATAAAAGAAAAATGAAAAAGTAAAAAAAAAAATCCCTATTATTAATAATTTATTTTCAAAAAAATTAACATTAGATAGACGAAGATTTTATGATTAAGTTAATTTAGCTACCTAAATTATTTTATTAATTTATATAAAACCTAGACTTATTTTTAAGCACGCTATCATGTATTTTTATGAATATATTTTATTATATAGACAAAAATTAATGAAGTATACAAATTGTGTTAATTTATTCACTGAAACCTTATCAACCAATTACCTTTCCAATAAGAATTATTGCCAAAAACGCTTTTATAATCTATAATTAATAGTAGTCATAGCCTTAGATTCTCGATTAACCGTTCACTTGTTTTATTATTTTTAAGAAGTATACGGACCATTACCCTAATTACAAAGTTAACAATCAGTTTTATACTATATAAATATAATCTATTGTGTAATGACTAGAAACTCGAACAAAATCCTAATCATAAAATTGCATTCTAAAATAATGCATACATAAGAAACGAAAAATCTACAATATAATATACATACCTACATAAATGCCTATATCTACCTGATTTGTACATAATTCCTTAGCTATTTTAATCATTAACTTTACGACTACAACGCAGCTGGTATTATGATCATTGATATATCAACATAAAATTACAAATAAGGTTTTGAATATTTACTTAGCGGAATCATCTATAAAATTATATACGTGACACGGTAAACAACATAGGTTTCTAAGTTTTGTACAGCTAATAACAGACAACAGTATAATATAAAATATCTTTCTAAACCAGCAGCAATATATAGTATACATGAATACAACATTTGAAATGTTATATACTCGTATGGCCTTGGGCACTTCCAATAATATGCAGAAAACAGCTCATAATTATAATACTACTATGGGTATACTGCGGTATTAATTTTCTATTGTGGTCCTTTTGTCCTAATGTATAAGTCATCACATCACGGTTACATATATGGGCGTGTGTGTCTAAACGGCGGTATGTTTCTGCTGAAAGTGTCGCAAATATATTATATAAAGGTATATATGTATATGTATTGATAAAAGGATACTACAAAAAATACAAATAACGAAGAATATGACAAACACACAAATCACAGCAGTTAAAAAACGTCTAATCAACTAACTTGAGAATAGTAAAATGAGAACTCGATAACCTGAAATAACTTTATCATATATATAAACATGTACCAAAAAAAAAACGTGATACAATTCCCTTCCAATAAAAAATGAACTAACCAAATATGAAACGAACACCGAAAAATGTGACATCAATGTGAAACAATCTTTGAAATAGAAAACCACTTGCAAGAGCAGCCAATTCTATAAGCCCATCTAAAACACCCTTAAAGAAATCAAAAAAAAATATATTAGCCAATGAAAAAGACCATTTTAGATTTTATTACTAATCATTTATAAAATATACTTAAAAATCTTACCTCAAAATTACTAGGTATACATTGCTCAACAATGAGACAATAGGTTACTCCTCAGAAGCATGGAAACTTGCAATAATCATTCCAATTCACAAACCAGGAAAACCAAACACCTCACCCAAAAGTTATAAAGAATTATGTTCTACATAATAAAACCATTCTGAAAAGCTATTCTACATCATCTGCATTCAAATCTTACCAGTTTCCACTCAACGTAGCAACAACTCACTAATTACAACGGATCTCCAAAATAATAGTAAACGAATTCGAATATAAAAAATTCTCACCAATACAGCCTTCTTCGATGTATCACAGGCCTTCGATAAAGAGTGGCATTTAGAACTTATATTAAAATTAAGAACACTAGAACATCTAACATATCTCTAAAACACACAACTTATTAAGAATCGCACCTTCCTGGTCAAAATATGATAAGACGTCTCCAAGTATGTCCTAAGACCAACCCTATCAATTATCACCTTGATATCTACGGCCATGATAAAATCTTCCTAAATAAAATTTTCGAATCTTCAATAAAAAATCTTCAAAACTCCTTCGATGAACCATCGGCTAGTGGCATCAATGGAGGGTCGCACGCTTGCAACCACTATAATAAAACGTTAGTGCCCTACAGTATTCATTTGCAACCTTTGAAATGTCTATAAATGTGGTTTATTTTTAATTAATTTTTACATTCACATGTAGGTATTTTTCATTAAATCTGTATTTGAATATTGATAAGTATAGGTATTTACGTTAAAAAGAAAAATTCTAATCCAATTGAATTCAAACATCAAGAACAATTTAAAACTACTCTCGGCGAATTTAAAGCTTAAATAAAACAGTTAATCTTTCAACATGCTTGATTATATTTTTCATTTCTGAGTAAATATTCAAATACTTCAAATAATACACAGTACACGTGCATATAAATAATACCTGGCCGCAACTAATAAATAAGCGATTTAATTTATTTTTGTTGGTACGACTACCGAACTTGATTGACAGATCAACCACGACTCATTAGTAAAAATATTTCAAATATATTTACTCTCGTACGGATACTATACAAAGCTCTCACAAAGTCTTAAGTATTTTTTCGATACGATTCAATTACATAATTCTGTTTGGATTATATTCCCTTCGTCTCGTATACCGCTCGTGATTTGATTAAACGCTGCGATGGATTCCTGCGGTAAGCCAAATGAAGAATCTACCACCGCGGAGGTTAAGGAGAATATGATAGTTTATTGCCTGAACGCAATGCGAAAACGGACGATAGACGAGGTGCTCGTTGATCTGTCGGCAATCACGAAAAGTTCGCTGTCACTGGAGATCGTGCACGACAAGACGGGAGTCCAAGTCACCTACAGCGTTGGCCCGTTGAACGCTTCGGTCAACGGTCCAGACGAGTCGGTACGTACGTGTATTGTAATGCACCACACACGTGTCTGTACATGTTGAGATATTACCGCTTTCGGATGCATTTCGTATTGCATTGTTGCCCAATTATTAAAGCAACAGAGCCGTAATATTTAATTGGTGGATGCTTTTAATTCATCTGATTAATCACCAAGTGCAATTAATACAAGTATACCTTGTTTCGAACTGTGGCGGCCTTACGTTCAATAAAAACTAATCCACGTCTTTTGTGTTCACTGCAAGACAGCAACATCTAAATAGAGTTGTAGTGGTATTGCATTTCACAGTTTGATGTTCAATACAGTTCCGTACACTTCATTAAATGGCATTCTTAAAAACCGTTTATTTTGTGTGCTATACAGCCACGTATAACAAGGCGATCTTGGATTCACTCGAAAAATCGCAAAACGCCACAAATTATTTAGTTATACTGGGTAGGTATTTCGTAACATTTGAAAGTACCATATTTTGTAATTTTTAAACGTCCGTAAGTTATAAGTGTTTAAGCTTTTTAGTTTCAAATACGTGTGTAAAAACTCTTTATAATAGCTTCATTTTAAACTTCAAATTGATTTCTCTCAAAACTATTAATTTTGAGCTGTAGCAGACAGCAGTCATGTTGTGGGTTTGCGATGGTACGGTGAATACGAAAACAAATTGATCGGTTGTTGTACTCGGAGTTTTTTTTTATTTTTATTTTCAATCCGATTTGTTTTTGCTGTAGAAATGTGTATGGCAGTGTAAACGTGATGTTTTGCACAAGCTTTTCGTATTTTGTAAGTACACCAAGAGAGTTGATGAAACGGCATCTATCCTGCAGGCCCGTCATTACAGAAATCCCGGCTCGAGTAGTACGCTCGACGCATACTCGGAGGTAAGAGAAATGATTATAAATCATAAATGTCGTTATAAATGTCTAAAAAAAAGCGTACTGCTTCATTGTTTTCAATAATATCCGTATAATTTGTGTGCAGATTGAATTGTGCAAGGACCGCGGATGTGCAAAACCCGAAACTGAAATTCCGAAAGAACTGAGTGACTTTATGCATTATAATAGATCCCCGATAATTCTTAAAGTCAAATATATCCCGACTGAATGGGAGATGATCTACGAAACTGGACCATACACCGTTTCAGCTAAAGGGTCCTTAAAGTCGGTACGTGTCTTTGCCCTTTGGCACGCATATTATGCGTGAACAAAGAGTTTTAAAAAGTTTTTCAACATTGCCATCGAATATATTTTTAGACTTGTATGCACCAGTGCAAAACGAAACTTATGCACATGTTACGAGCGTACGTCATCGACGCCAGAGTCTCTACAGGCAAAAATGTCGTTGACCGAAAAGCCGTGTCAGAAATTACCCGGGCCGTTGCTCAAGAAGAGTTAATCGGTAATAATCAACAGCGCGAATCGAGCAACAAGACGATATCGCCAGCAGTAGTAGCAGCGTCCGTGGTCGCTCGACTTCCCGAAAGCAATAATCGTACGGCAGTTTCCACCAGATGGCACAGCGACAATCCAAGACAATCGTTTAACACCCCGGAAGCGTATGAGGTAATTCAATCCCCCCACCACAACCACCATCACGAACCATTAAGTAGTAATCGTACCGTATGAATGTTATTTTGTCGAACCGCAATGCGAAAATGTAAATTTTTACCGCACGAAAGTGTATTAACACTTCGTATGTTGATTGAAAAAAACAAAGCGCTTTTATTGTACGGTCAACGCGACGCAGTGATAATATTCGGAAAACGACATTTTTACTTTTACTACAGAAGTTCGTCGACAGAGCAACCGAAGTGTTGCGAACCATCACGTGGCACATGTTTCGGGGAAGCGCCAAGCGGTTCTTCGACATTCTTGCGCAAGCTAACCACGCGAACCGATCTTACGTGAAGAAGATCACCGACTGTTTGGTGTTAAATGTACGTAGAATAATATATATATATATATATATAGATATCAGAAACCGTTTTTTGACGTTTTTATGACGATGTTGTATTGTTTAACGCTCCGTGCAGGCGATTGAAAATCCCGAAAACTGCGCCATATACGCAGAACTGTGTCGCGATGCAATGGAAAAGGCGTGGAGGGATTCAAGGGTGGCCGTTCGTGAAGGGTTGTCGTGCTCGTTCAGATTGGAACTCATCCAATCATGCAGGGATGTATTGACGCAAGCTGGCATAGTTCTCCGGGTTGAAACAGCACGAAGACCCCGAACCGGACGGCGAACTGAAAGATTCGACGCGAGCGCTCGCGACCGTACGCAAGGGACGTGCAGGTACGTATATTAACCATATCGGATTCAAAGTTTATAGTAATGCTGTAAATTAAAAAGATCTGAAAAATAAATAATCTCTTCAAAAATACGATTTAATAAACAAAGTGACGAATGCGATTTCCGACAAATGATGAAAAGGGAATTAAACCTTTTATTAAATTTTATCCATTCTCAAAGAATAAAAAAATAAATGAAAAAATTCACTTGTAACGTCGAAGCGTTCAGAAATCAAAAAGCTCTAAAAACGCGTGACAATGCAAAATCCAACTTTTATTTGTTAACTCTTTGATATATCGTCAAACGAACTTTGGAAAGCAGTGTTTTAAGTCCGTTCATATTTAAATGCCTCTCGCATTGAAGTCCGCGCAATATTTATAAGTTATAACTTAATATAGTTATAAGTTATAAGTTATAACACATAGAGCTACTCTAATCGCTGTGCGCGACGTTTCGCAGGCTTATGGGCGAGCTGTTCGTATTGGATGAAATCTTCAAGACCGTAGTGGGAATCGTGAACACACTAATTCAGACGCACGACGCGCATTCGTTAGAATGCCTCTGCGTTCTGTTGGCCACTGTCGGACCGAAAATCAATAGAGTAATATTTATTTATTTATTTATTTATTTATGAACGGGCTAAGAGCCCAATAGTACAATACAATTTGTAGTAATGAAAATGAATAAACGCCAAACAATACACGGCGATTATATACAAGTAAAAATAAAACAATAATTAAACAAAGGTAAAAACAGTAATAAGTTATAACAGATTAAGTATCAAAATTAAAATCAACAACAAAATAGAACTTACTAAGAGAAGCATAGGTGCTCATTACAAATGCGCATCATACGATGGATTGGATTATTTCTACCATAGTTGGTGCTGTGGAAAGGAACAGCAAAAGGAGAATTAGACCTTATTAAGCGAGGGGGAACTTTAAAATTAATTTGAGAAAGGAGAGAGGGAGCATCCACACGTCCATCAATCAGCTTATGCAAAAATACCATGTTAGCATCAACTCTTCTATCTGCCAGGGACAAAAGTCCAAGTTTATTAACTATTTATTAATATAATATTAATTATAATCTACGCCAGTGGTTGTCAACCTTTTTGGGTCCACGGCTCCTTTTGATTTTTAAATAAAATTATACGGCTCCCATACGAACATAACGCATATAACACACTGAATACAAAGCATACAGCGGTGTGCGTTTTACAACTTGTAGATTAGATTAGAGGCAAATCATTAAGTACCTACCTAATTATAAATAGTAATCGAAATATGCTATTACTGGATATCGCAAACACGGTTATCGACTGCTGATTTGTCTCTTACACATGCAACATGTATAGGGTTACCACATTTGGCTAGGGTCTTGTCTTGTAGAAATTTTAGGATAGAGCGTCTAAAAATACTCAATTTTGTAAGAAACATCAGAGTTCATTGTTTTAGAAAAAAATATTTGTATATTTATTAAGGTTACATTAAAATTTTTTTACTCTATCGCAGAAGTACTTGGATGGCCATACTTTTCAGAAGACTTTGGTTTTTTCAACAGATTTTTTCTAACATATTTGTAGAATACTGCGCAAGTCATATTATAATTAACTTGACACTGTAAAATCGACTCCATAGTCTGTGGATGCCCGTGTCCTACGTAATTTGTAAATACCATGAATCCGATAATCGCTGTACGGGCCGACCGATACGATTCTGAGGACGAACGAGTGTCCGACGTAAACAAGCGATACCTAAAGATAATAAATTATATTATCGATATGACCGTTTTAATTGGATTTTAATCGCATACGTTTGGTCGTACAAGAACATGTACAAGTTGAAAAACAAAATTTTTTTGTTTTCGATCATGTCATGCATATTTGTACGCAATAAAGCGAAATTTGCAATGCACAGTTTTAATCGGGACATTTTGGTCTTTTGTCGGGACAGAGAGCTCAATATCGGTGACAGTCCCGATATATCGGGATGGATGGCAACCCTAAACATGTAATATGTAATTGGTGCGCGGAAATTGTATTTTTAGTTTCTATTGCGAACGCGGCTCCCTTGATAATAACCGGCGACGCCTCCGAGAGCCGCGACGCACAGGTTGAAAACCCCCTGATCTACGCCATTCGCTATGTACGTACGCTGATGGAGTTTTTCCCGTAGATTACCGACAACCCGAGACGAGTGTACGAACGGCTGGAGAGGTACTCGGTGGCCGGGCACGCGGGCAA
This sequence comes from Periphyllus acericola, assembly GCA_949715065.1. Classification (NCBI taxonomy): domain Eukaryota; kingdom Metazoa; phylum Arthropoda; class Insecta; order Hemiptera; family Aphididae; genus Periphyllus; species Periphyllus acericola. The sequence continues at coordinate 14,361,724 of OX454269.1, forward strand.
CACGCCACTGCCTCGGCGAACGATACACATGATCGAACACGTCCTGAACATGTGGAAGTCCTCTACCAGGACGCTTTCGGAAACCCGAGGCGTTCCCGCCAAACGGAGAAACCCCGAGGGCGACGGCCGTCGGCTGCAGCCGGAGGATCGCGGCGCAAATCGCACCCCCGGCCCGAGTATTTTGCGGAGCGGACGTGACCAGCCGCCCGCGCATCACCCCCCGAAACGCGTCAGCTTCAACACCGTCGTGTCTATCCTCAACTATCCTCGTCACAAACAATAAGCAAATAACGTTATAAGCACCAGCGTCTTTACACCGTCGTGCAAGTAGTATATGATACGATATTATGCATGCGGTGGTTCAACGTACACTTAAATTAACATATGATATAGCTATTCGTGAGGACGGTGTTCGGCCCACGAGCAAGTGTATAATGTACGTGGACGACCAAGTTACTCGGATGGCATTTTCCATTTTTTCTTCTCACGGTACGCGATGCCGATTATTTTTTCGGAACTTGGAGTGGGGAGCGGCCATGGTGTTCCGCTTTCCAGTTTGCAACTCTTATAATAATTATGTTATTAGAATGACAAATATAATAATACCGTTTTCAGTTACAATGTTTTAATTTTATTGTCTTTGTGCACCAAGAGACTAATAGTTAACTATAAGCATTTTTTTCCAAAATAATTCTCTTTTAAACATTTTAACAAACATAAAAATATTAAACAGCCCATAGGCTTAAAAGCTTTTTACACCTTAAATTCATCAAATTTGCCTTAACATACATAAAAATAATTTTTACCTCCCCTATAAATAGCTGTGGCATGTTACCCATATTTTTTCCTCCAAAATATATCTTTCTGAACAATATTGTTTTTTAACTAGTCAATTAATGAAAATTATGTAATGAATTTTCAATAGACTGTGACTTAAAGGATTTATGTGAATAATAAATTTTAATATTCTCAACAAATTTGTATATTTTTAAACATAAAAAATATAATTACATTTATTTTATACTTTGTAATTGTAATTAATAAACATAACAATCTTACTAGGAATGATTAATACTGTTTATTATAAGCACTTGTATATAAACTTGTGTTAAAAATTAAATGAACATCATAATTTCAATCTTGATGAGATAATGTTCACCTAGTTTTTTTTTTCACCAACAGTAAAACAAACACATAATAATATAATAATTGAAGTCCATTACATTTATATTGTCAATGTTAAAATGTTGTTTCCAAACATTTTGTGCCATGGTAAACAAACAAGTTTTATCTTAACTTTAAGATTTGATAAAATAATTAAGATATTAAGTCGAAAAGATATTTAAATACAATAAAAGATGCTAAATTTTATAAAGTATGAATTGAAACGTACACAATAAGATAAATATAGTAATAGAAATAGAATAAAAAGGAATATAAAGTTATATATAAGTAGGTATAAAGTATCACTTAGTACGTGATTTGTGTCGTCTTTGAGCCAGCTGACTTAACACAACTGGTCCAAGGTTAGGAGTTGGAGGCGATTGACTGACAGCTCGATATGTAGCCTCCATTGCTCCCTGAAATCAAAATAAAAATATTAACATACATGAAAACACGTCTGATTCATTAGCTAACCTTTATCTTGTATGATTCTTGCAACTGTATCTGATGTGTTGGCAATTTGTCTCTATTCAGAATCCATGGACTCAATAGAATTTGACTAGCTGTTGGTCTTTGATGAGGATCAATGTGCAACAACTTTTTAACCAAATCCTAAGAAATACAATTATTAGAGTTATAAAGACATAAAATTGTTATTTAGCACCACAATTATACCTTGGCTTCTGTCGAAACTACTATCCAGTTCCCGGACTTTAAATCTAAACTACTGTTGCCAATGCGATTTAATATTTCAGTTGGTGTATCATCGGGGCCACTAGCAAATGGTGTATGTCTACACAGAACATTAATTATTAATTACATTTATTACATTCAGAAATATGGATTTAGTAAGACTAACCCAGCTAGTAATGTGAATAATAATACACCTAATGACCAGATATCACAAGCTGCATCATAACCTTGCCTTTTCAGTACTTCAGGAGCTACAAAGTTGGCAGTGTAACAGGGTGTCATTAAAAGCCCATTCTCAGCACGTAACTGTTTGGCGAAACCAAAATCACATATTCTTAAAGCATCCGGTGATGCGCTATCAGTTGCATACAGAATGTTTGATGGTTTTAGATCTCTATGCACGACCTAAGATTAAAATAAAATAATTGATATGTTAAAATATCTATTAAACTTTTTTTGGTATAACAAGATTATTTATTTTCTATTAATAATAAGTAAATAATAACTTACTCCATTTTTATGTAAATAACATATAGTTGAGGTAACAACTTGCATTATGGCACTAGCCTCTCTTTCTGAGAAGTATTTTAACTTATGAAGTCGGTCAAGTAATTCTCCACCTCTCATACACTCCATAACTAAATAAATAGACTTATCATCTTCATAAACCTATAAAAAATAAATTTTAAATCATATAAATTAAAAAATACCTATAAATTATAAAGTTTATAACATATTTTCAATTTTGAAACATACAATCAGGCAAAAAATTTTTTTTAGATATTTTAATTGAATTGAAGAAAAGTAAATATATTTTTAAATACTAACATCTCTCAATGTTACTATATTGTTATGGTGTCCATATCGTAGAAGAATTTCAACTTCTTCCTGGCAGTCTTTTTTCGATTTATCAATTATCTATAAAAATTTAAATATATATTCAATGACCATACAATAAATTGTATGAAAGACAATTGTATTTAGTAATTACCTTAACTGCATATTCAATACGAGTCATTTTATGAACACATAATCTGCAAGATGAATAACTACCACGGCCAATTTCTTGTTTTAGTTCATACTCATCAGCAGCATTTCTTTTAGTATAAGGTAACTATACAACAATATTAACAAAAATTAATAAACTGGTAACAATACAAATTTTCTATACATTCTTATCTTCTCAAAATAGATTTAGAAGACAAAAATTTAATTAATTAAATACTTTTGAGTATGGTTCAGTTGCTTTAGGCGCCATATATGACGTTTGTTGAAGATCAACAATGTCCTCCTCTCCCATCAAGCAAGGAGCAACAAAGCTAAATCCCCGAAATAGTTCATGCGCATTAGCACTAGGCGGAACACACGGAGAGTCTAAAAATAATACCATTGTTTTAACATAAGTAATTACAAAAATAATTTTGATTTAAACCTTTTGGAGTCTTAGAAGTGAATTCACTATCAAAATAAAACGCATCATCAGCCCTGCTGACAGCTGGTTTAAATGGCGGATGAATTTCTTTATGGTATAATTTGTCCCAATTGATTGATGCAAAAAATGCGTGATCTTTTAATTCTTGAATACCAGCTAAAATTGTAAGAAAGGTATATCAACAACTATTTTACTTCATACGTTCATGAAAGAGTATTTCATTTTTTACTTACTTGCTCCTAAGCGATTACTAGGGTTTCTTTTGAAAAGTACACGTAACAAAGCTTGAGCTTCATGAGACAAGAACTGTGGCATACCAAGTTTTGCACGCAGTATCTGAGACATAGTTTCTTTGCGATTAGCTCCTTGGAAGGGTAATGATCCAGTAAGCATTTCATACTAATATAAAAGAAAAAAAATGAACTAATTATTAAAAATGTATGTTGATATTATTATGATTTACCATCAATACTCCAAATGACCACCAGTCTGCTACAAATGAATGACCTTTACGATTTACCACTTCAGGGGCCATGTATTCAACAGTTCCACAAAATGAATATGCTTTTTGATCATCTAATGGTAATTTACTCAAACCAAAATCAGTCAAGGATATATGACCATCAGCATCTAACAATATACTAATACAAAATATAGTTTAAGTATACAGGTTAAATCATTCTTTTGAAAAATAAAACTATTAAATTCAGAACTTTTTAGTTACTTTTCAGGTTTTAGATCTCTGTAAATGATTCCAAGGCTATGTATGTGATCAAGAGCTAATGCTAATTCTGCTAAATAAAATTTCACATCTTCTTCAGTAAACATGACCTTAAACACAATAATTATTAATTATAATTAAAATAGCAAAGACTAAGCTAGAATTTCATTATAATAAATAAGTAATAATAAAATATAAGAATAAATTATTGTATATTTATAATTTATATTTAAATAGTTACATATACCTCTTTTGAAAGCCTTGTAAATAGATCTCCACCACGTAAAAAATCTAAAATAAGATATAGTTTGCCTTCAGTCTGAAATGCATAGTGCAATCGCACAATGAATGGATGTCGAACATCAACTAATATATTACGCTCCATTTTTGTTCTTATTCTATCCCTCACTAGAATAATTTAATAATAATTTAATAATGATAAAACTATATTATTTAATAAAATAATAATAAATGCAAATAAATAATACCTTTAAGAGTTGCTTTTTTTAATACTTTCATAGCATATAGTGTTCCATTATCCGGGCCAACAATTTTTCGAACCAGAAAAACCTGTAGTAAATTTACAGTTTAAAATATATCTGTTTCAATTAATACTCAGAAACTTACTTTTCCAAATGATCCTTGTCCAAGAACTTTTAACAATTCAAATTGAGATCGATCAGCTCTCTCATGACCTTCTTTAATGAGTTCTTTAAGTTCAATTTCATGACCACTATTTTCATCCGAATCGTTTTGATTTTCATCCTGATCATCATCTAATTCTTCCACAATTTCATCTTCTTTATCTGGTCTAATACCAATACTATTATGTAAGCTCGAGGAGTTGGATTGATTGAATGGTATTGGTTTTGATTTTGATGTACCAACAACCATACTGGTATGACCCAAATTCTAAAATAATAAACAACTATACTTATTAATACAAATAATTAAGTACTTCAGTTAAAAACAAGAACCTCAAAAATATGAAATAGAATAATTCTGCTTCCAAGTAATTGGAAAAAAGACACTAAAAAAAGGTATGAACTATATAAGTCATATAATTGTCAATGAGTTTAATTTGTACACTTAGTAGCCTATTAAGATTAAGAAACCCACTAAAGACATTAGTACATTACTATAGAAGCCATTCTACAACACGAGTAGTTATATTTACACTCGTATAACATAATATATAATTTGCTTGAAAGCTGCTGATATTTGAGTAGTTATGACCTATTCAAAATTAAATAATATTTCATACAATATTTCAAAATTTAAACAATAGCAGGAGGTATGTACCAAATTTGTAACTAAATGTAATATTGGTCCTATCAATTATTTTCAAAGCAATAAAAAGAAATTGATTAAAAACCAATTGCAAAATGTTTTCATGAGATTAAAATAATTGAAAATAATATAGAAATAGAAGCTGTTAAGTTAATAGTTCAAAACATAAATCAATGTTTATACCACCTAAATATAAATAATAATAGGTAAAATAAAGGTATTAAAACTCAAGTATAGTGTATTGTAAGTATCAAAGATGTACAAATGGTTTTGAAATTTTTTTCGTTTTGGAATAGAATCTATTAAAAAGGTTAAAAAAACAAGAAACATTAAAATATTTAAATGCTATAGTAATACTAAAATATAATAAAATATGTGATATAGAAAATTGGTTTATTTTGGAGTACTTATCCACTTTAGTAAGATTCTGGGTAAATCAAGTAGATTATTTTGTAAGAAAGCATTATGTAACTCATGTTTGTAACAATGATACTTCAAAACTTATTCAGTAGAAATGAATAGGAAAAAAAAGAAAAACTTATCAAGGTGATAAATTGTACAAACATTACATTATTTATGTTGATTTCATAATTTGATGTGTTACATAACAATTATTAAAAATAAAAAATGCTCATTTGTATGATGACAAATATATCGATTTCACATGTTTCGAAAGTAATATATTTTTAATTCACTGAAAAGTAATTTGACACCAAACTTCAATAACAATAAATTCAACATAAATTATGCATCATACTTGTACTTGGAAACCCGGTTGGAAACTATAGGCACAACCGCGTCTCTATCAATTGTATATTTGTATAAAACCGTGCGAATACTACAACACGGGATGTTGCAAGTTTTCAAAGATCCCCTACAGATACGCGAGCATTAGCTCTGGACATGGCACTCTATTTTGTGTGTCACTTACATCGGACTCGGTTTGTAGCGACACTCGTTTCCACGGGTCGACCGATTCACCGAGACCAGCTAGTGGCATTACACCGGAGTCGTGGTACGGGGCGCGCGCAGAGGATGGCGATGGGCTTCAGAGTGACGGCGACAACCGGTGCAGGCTGTCTGTGCGGCGAGAGTGCCGTGGAACTGGACGGCTTGCGGGTATTCGGCACTCGACGAGCGGCTATCATTCGAAGCGTTTCGCGTTCGTTCCGGAGGCGTCGGTAACGTGACGGCGGGAGATCGCGGAAGGAAGCTGCGGTAACGACGAGACCGTGGTTGCTGTCGAGATCGGTATGCGGGCGGCGAACATCTTACGTCTCGCGGCGTGTTATTTCAAAAGCACCGGAGCGTCCATCTGGGTTCTGCGCGGATCGCGACGGACGCGGGTACAGGGGAGAAGACACGTTCGCGACCTATTGGCTATTACACTACCGCGGTTCACGTCATTAAAGATGGACAAGAGGAAGTAAAAGAAGAAGAACGTGTGGCGTACGCGCTACGACGACGTGCGTGTCGCGATATCGTAATATTGTCGTCGTCACTCGTCACTACTCGTCCGGGCCGTCGCGCAAACCAACAGTTAATACTATTATTGTGATATTACGTACAGTACACGGGTGGCAGATAATAAATTATCGCAGGTTCTCGCCTTAAAGATACGCACCTGACGCACGCACGCGCAACTGATCGCGGACGCGTTTGTTATCAGCGGCTCTTATCACGGAACCGCGGCGTCGCGCGTCGTCGTCGTCGTCGGCGGCGGCGGCGGCAGCGGAAGCAGCAACACTCAACAGCAGCAGGTGTCGTCTGGCGCGGGCACGGACTGCTCGCTGCGGGGCGCGTAAAATCGTTTCCCCCCGCGCGACGCGACCCGGGTTCGCGGGCGGATGGAAATAATACTATCCGACCGGCCTACAACGCTCCATTATTGCGTCGATAATTTATTCCCGAAACGTCCGCGTCCCGACGGAAACGATGATAATACGCGCGTCCAATGCACGCGATAACGATTTACGTCGGACGGGGAGCAGAGGGAAAATGCGTGATGGCAAAACGACCTTTCGGCTTGACGTGGACGAAAACGGCGTCGGCCAGTTTATGCGTGTTCGGCCGCCCAGTAATGGAACAACCACTGTTAATGTACGTGCGCAGAGTGCCGCGGAGCACATCAACGTATATAGATGATTAATTCATTGGAAACGTAATTGTAAACGAAATGCATCCCCTGCAATGTTCACATTTATTGTTTTTCGCTAATGAAACGAGACGGTTTAAAAATTCTGTAGTTTTTAGTGCGTTAACAAAGATTGTAATATGATATGAGTACGTGTAATGTAACGGAATGTTTAGTTAAACTTTGAAAGGTTAGAGTTACTACTTATTATTAGTAATAAAAACTTGAAAACCATAGTTTTGAACAAAATGTAGGTACCAACCTATGTAAGTATAATTGCATGTACTCATTTATATTTTACATTGATCGAGTATAATAGTGTATTTGTACAAAAATAATTGTTTTCATAACGTCGGGTAGAGGTGCGTCCAGAGTGATTTTTGCAACCCTTGACATGGTCAATTCACGCCACTGCGGAGTCGTACAGACAATATTTTCTGGCGTTGAACAGTCTCGTTGTATTTTTTATCCGTGCGGTGTCTGCGAGTCGACTTCTAACGCGCGGTTGTGCAAAATAAATATGTTGTAAAATTGTTGTACAGCGAGAAATCAATTGCCGAAACACGTAGCTGGAGGGTCGCGACGAAACGTCCAGTACTCCAGTGTCGAAACGGGGCCCCGTTTTCGGCGTGACTCCTGCCGATACGACCGCACTATTGATTAATTATTATTATTATTATTGTTCACGTTTCGACGGAAACCGTTTTGTGCGATTGACTATTGTGTCACTTCGTCGACGGGCCGAACGCGCACCGACATCCGGCAGTGGAGGAAGCGTGTGCGCGCGCGATAACATCGCATTACGCATCACCATAATAATAATATGGTATTAAACGCACGTAAACGCGAGACCTACCTGCACGAGCGCGGCCTATAAACATCATTATTTTAATTTTTTTTTTTCGGTTATGACGTCTGCACGAAAGCAGTATAAACCCAAAGGTAGGCACTTCCTCGACGTGAGTTCGACGACACGTTATGTTCCTAAACGAGCACGCGCAGTACACATCCCGTGACAATTGCGAATTTGCATTTAACTTATTTCGTTTTTAGAATACATTCAATACATTAGCTCGGCATGCCATGTGAAATTTTTTAGAAAAAAAAAAAAAAATAGAAACATTTATTCTGCTGAATATTTACCATAATTCCTCGATAAAACTCGTTGAACGTTGATATTCGGTTTTTTTCTACAACGACACGTCAACGTTTGTATTTTACAGAATATTTTAACGATCTATGAGTGAGGAATTTTAACAAGGATCTCGAAGGCTTGAACGGTTCATTTGATTATCATCACTAGCCTCGGCGACATTGTTTTCTTGTCGCAAATAATTGTTGTTCACGTTTGGAAAAGAAAACTAGGTATTCAAAATGCGTACGTACATACGTATAACTGAATATTTTTCGCAATAATTTTCAAAACTGCAACATTCCAACAGGTAGATCATAAAAGTATACTTTACACAAGCTAGGATTTAACTGCGGTAATAGTGGTTTTACGGTGAGTATAAATTATTCCGATACCTATTCTTATACGCTCCTGAAAGTTATACATGCTTAATGCATGATGTATATTATGTACTACGGTAGTCTGGTAGTAATATGAATTGTCTTCACGTGTTGGCTACTTGCCACAGAAATGCAAGATTGTTATGTGATAATTATTGCCGAATGAAAAAAAAAAAAACAATAAAAAAATTGAGTTATGACATTTTCTATTCTTTGTTAATTGTAGTTATTACCATTGATTATAAATACTATAATAGTTACTAATGACCTTCTATTAAATATCAGATACATAGAATATAATTAGGTACAACTATTTTCCCAATGCTAATGTCGAGTATGACAAATATTCCCCTACAGTTCGATCGAACGAATCTGAAAAGTTAATGATTTTTGACCGTTCATTGAAAATTTAATTTTTATGATTTCTGCTTGAGTCCATTAGATTTTAATACTCTCTCGATCAGGAAAATACTGATTTTCATACTCGGTAAAACATGACACCTAGACACTTATTGCAAATTTTCAATAAGTTTATTTTTTATACTTGACGATGATTTTCTTAATGAAAACTAATCTTAAATATTTACTCATCAATATAATACTCTACACAAGAACTTTTATTTTGATAGTTATTGTTTGTAATGTTTAATCATTTTCAGTTAATTATTAACACAATTAATAACACGAACATTTACAAATCTAAACATGTTGCTATGTTAGCCAATGGAAAAGCAGGGCAATGTATGCGATAGTGTATTAAGTATACGATTATTATAATCAATAAAAAACATTTAAATTAAGTGATTGTCCAGTATCTATCATCTATGTATACAACGTATAAGTTAGGAACAAGTAACATCTAATACATTGATATTTTACTTGTATTTTCCGATGCACGAGTATACTGCAATATTATTATACGAATAGCTTTTATATTACTACGAAAGTTATACTCATATATGCACCACATGCGAATAGTATACAATTAATTTTTCCATCTGTAATACATAAAATACTTACTTATACAAGCAGTACAGTATAATATTATATGTATACTATAGTATATTACTGTAGTATTTATAGTTGACAAATTTATAAAAATGTATAACAATAATTTAGATACAATATTACAATCTCTTGAATTCAGTAGTGGGTTGGTTAAATAAATAGGTATAATAAACGTAAATCTCATTCTAGCGTAATGTAATGTTCAATATTTGCTTTTATCGTAATGCTCAAACTTACTGAGTGTTTCGTTTTTACGGCATTTGGTGCCATGACCAACGATTTACTCCGACTTTCATTCTTCGGCTAAAAGAATTCTTTTAGATTATATATTTTTTATAACATATTCCTCCGTTATGTTTCATCCCTTAACACATTAATAAGTACAAAATATTCAATACGAAATTGTTTTCTATAATCGTATGGTAAAATCTGCTCCACTCTATTAGTTAATTTACAAACTTCTTTCGAAGTCCATGTATTTTTATTTTTATTCCTGACTAGCTAGATTGTCCACATTTTGTATTTTTTCGATTGGTAAATGGCTATAAGGTGGTTTCTTTTACAAACAAATATTATACATAATATGTGTACGTATTTTATTACAAAAAATAAGTACATACTAACTGCTAGGCTCTAAGGACGGTGGTTCAGAAAATAATATTGTAGTTTTAACCAGACGAATCAGCCCCTCATATATTTTGACTTTCGATAAAATTAAAATCCATCTATGGATATCAATCACGTATATTTTTGGAATTTAAGCGGTAAATTTGAAAAAACTGATATAAATAGGCAAAAAATTATTATTCTACAAATTCCGTGACAGTAAGGAACATATAGGTACTCCATGAACTTTTATGTTTACCGCAGTAAATTTGAAGACAGATTTTATTGTTTTAGAACATTCTTATGACCTGCGTTTTAATTATATACATATACCTAGGTATTAGCACTACTGCACTAGTTATACAGAAACTAATTCTTTGTCTGGATAAATAAAAACACCACTCGTATAATACAGATATTAAGGCCGAGTTACTTCGTAAACGCGCTGTGACCTATGCCTTATTATACCTTGTTCCAAAAAGTTTTTACTGTTTTCAGCAACACAATTTTTCAAAGCTTCTCTTCGAAGAACAATACAATAACCCATATGCAATCCAACAAAAACAGCATATTGTTGAAACTATTTTTCACTTAATTTTCCGACTCATACTATCAACAGGCTTAATATAATCGAACTATTAAAGTCTAAAGACATCATTCAGTTAGAGAAACCGTCACCATACGTTTTCATAGTAACCACGATTTGTGAATTATTTTCTGATTTATAACATTATTTTTTTTTAACAATTTTACGTTAGATTACTGAGTAAGTAATTTCAAATAACTCGCATGTGAAAATAATACAATGGCATAATTAATAAAGATTGGGTGGGGGATATTTCCATAAAAAAGATCAACAAATCGTTATAATAATTACCTTTGTGAAGTAAAAGAAATTGTTTAACTTTGTTTGTATTTATTGTTTTGATGACTTCCTGAATAAAATATAAAATAGATTTTCAATTAAAATTTTAAACATTTGTAGATAACTATATAATATATAGACTAAATCACATTTTACGTTTTAACATTTAATTGAACTTTGAATTAGTATAGGTATAAAAAAAACAGATAGATCGTATATAATATTTCATAAACTAATAATAGCTTATGGAAATATAATATAATGTATTGTATATTTGTATGCTTATAATTTATCCTCGCATAAATTGGATGTAATTTATTAATAATTATTCTGTTTGTGAATTGTGTTTCAAGGTTTCCTACATAACACTAATTTAATGATTGATAAGGTATCACTTTCTCAACGTATATCAAAATATCTAAGTAAGAATGAATACTGCAAATTAACTTAAATACAACGTTAAAAATACATTAATTACTATTTATTTGATGGTTGGATTCTATGAGTCTATATACACTTGTCACTTTTTAATGTAAGATATTCATTTCATTTATTATTTCTTTAATTTTTGGTTCAGTAGTAATTTACGCATTATTTTGTAAGCGCATAACAAATGTGGGCTAAATATATTCAACTTGTGAGTGGTTCTTTACTTTTTATTATTAACATGGATATGACTTATCGCTGGGAGTCATGCTAAATATTTTTCCGAAACGTCACACCGGATGTCACATTATAATAAAATCATCGTCCGTGGCACACGAATTGCGTCCAGGTTTTTTAAAATTAATACACAAATAGTGTCCGTATTACCATTTATTATAGACAGTATATAAGTACGTAGTTTAACCAATGGTATTACCTAAAATCCTAAAGTCGTATAGAGATACATATTGGATAGTCGTCGTAAGTCGTAATCAAATATGATCGGAAAATTTAAGACTTATAACATCAGCTAATTTATGTAGCTCCCAATGACTCTAAGCCAACATTAACAACCATTATGATTGAACTTAAACGCGTATAATACATGACTAGTGTCTAGTCATGTACATCACGCTAGGCCATCTCCAATTCCAACACTGCCAGTCAATTTATCCGATTTGCATAATGTTTTATTGAAAGAAAAATGGGAAGGTAAATACTTTTGGAACGCAATTTTTGTAGTGATTTAATATCATCGCTAAGTAATTCATGTGAAAAAGGGATTTCTGGACGCAATACACCCGCCGAATGAAAAGTACAAACGTGTAAAATGCTCCGTTTCCCTAACAACGATTTGGTTCATTGTCATAGTAAATTCATAGTAAAAACTACCTAGCTATATAACTAGTCAAAAATCATAGAAAATGTTGTATAAAATATTTTAATCGGTCGATACAATGACTTTGACTATGATTTTAACTTTTACTATGACAACCAAATTGTTTTTAGAGAAACTGCATTTTACTAGTTTGTGTTGTGTGTAAGACATAATATCATCAATATGCCAATATATCCGTGTGTACAGACGAAACGACGACGAGTGTGACAAGATCGGTCTAGCAAAACAGCACTAAAGAAGTGTCCTTTTTTTATTATACAGAATTAAAATAATTTTAAAAATAAATTGGTAATGTAGTCCATATTGCACATTGGCAAATATAATATATTTTATTTTTACCATTATATCAATTCGTTCAACATTACTTTCATCACATTTTGAAGAAGTGATCTTGTTTTTGATCAATAATAATGCTCCTAACAAAAACTAATTTTTATAGATACATCTTATATTTTATTTTGATTGATATTATTTGTAATATGTATTAAATTATTATGCCATTTTTAATTAATAATTTATATATGTAATCATAATACAATATTTTCCATGTACTCTCAAAAGCATTTTTCGTCATTGTAAATCAACGGAAAATATATTTTAGATTGTTATAATTTATTTAATTGTATGTTTACATCATTCAAACACAGACCGAGTTTGTGCGTAGAATTGAAAATGAATCTAGAACAAACATAACTATTTGGTCTAAGACACTGAGTGATATATTATAGGTACAATATTAATAGGTACGTGAATAATAAAAGCTATGGTTTAAAATGTATGTGACCATTACAGAACAAACTACAATTATTCAGTCATCAAACAGGTAATTAGTAATTACTAATAATTTAATTTAAGGTATGTACGTTGTGTTATTTCATGTTTGTGTTACGCTCAATATAGTTTTCATTGTTTTATAATTTTAAGTAGCCAAAATACCTAAAAATGAATTTAACTATCGTACTATTACGTAATTGAACTATAACAAAAACTAAATAATGAAAAAATGTATACTCGTGTGCGTTATAGCCACTCATCATATCTCATGGGCATACGTTTTACTACTGGATATTTGAAAACTACGTGACATTTAGTTATTTTTACCACGGAAAAACAACTACATCTAATGTATTTCGTACTATCATAACAACGATATAAAATTTTCTATAAATTGTTGAGTATATATTTTTTTTTTATATCTATAAGAGCTTATGCAATAATTGGATATGTTACTGGTATGCTTAAATATTGGTGCGATATTAACATTAGCTAATATTAATAAAATATGTACATAAATCAATATATTATCTGTACTCTGCTTTTGAGATGTAGGAAATAAATAAATAAACATTTTATATTTATTTGTAAACTAATGGCGATTTTATCATACCTGTTATGCTGATAATTGGTATGCAATTATTTTGTACTTATTATAAGTGCAAACCTTAGTGCTCAAACTTCAAAGTAACTACGTAACATTAACATTTACAAAGTACAAGGTAAAATAATACAAATCTAAAACGTTTTAAATATTATAACTGGTAACAGTTCAACAAATGTTATCTATACATAGCATAAAATAATAATAATAATACCAGAATAAAAATCTATCTTTATTGACATCTATTTAAAAAAACGGAGATCACTACTATTTATTAGTGAATTTTTATTTTGATCTTCAAATAATATAATGATGCATGTTTTAAATATTTAATTATTTAAATGAGCTTTAAAACATTTTTCTGTGAAATGTATTGTTTGTTTTATTTAAATGTACTTAATTTTCCATATAAATATTTGTTGTAAATTACAAACAAACCTATCAGTTGTATTTAACTTTAAAACATTTAAATTAAATCGTGGCATATAACAATTATAATCAGTGTACGATTATATTAAGTTAACCATATTCTTTATATTAATACCTAATACCTATAGTTAATTACTTGAATCGATTTACATAATTAAAATATATCAACATTCAGCAGGGGGTTTCGTGTTATACATAATGCGCATTTGTATTTTGTACGATACGAAATTAGATTATATAAGTGGTGAATTATACAAGGGTGTGGCTTTTTAGTCAAGTTATTCATATAGTGACAAAACTAATTAATCAAAGTCAATGCAATTATATATTGGTCAACTTTAATAACCATGTCCTCAGTTCCTTATCATTATTTTATACTCTGTAGTAGTATAGTCTATAATCCAGTGGCGCAACCAGGATTTTCTTAAAGGGGGGGTCCAAAAGTATAATTATTTTAAATTAACATGCAAATTTAATTATTATTTTATTCTTTGTTTAATCTTTATTGTAATTATAATGTAAAATTGAATGATAGTTAAATGTAAAAAATAAAGGTAGGTATGTACAATGCTGTAGAGTTTATAAAATGAAATCTAAGCGATGGTTTGTACTGCTTAAATGATTTATTACTTCCTCAGGTGTTACACTGACTTCGTAGTGGATATTGAGAGCAGCTAACCCATTGAGTCTTCTTTCTGATGTGGTATTTCTCAAGTAACTTTTGATTCTTTTAAGTGAGGAAAATATCTCTCCGCCTCATATGAGGTAATTGGAAGTGTGATAAGTATTTGCAATATCTTATATATATTTGGGAAGAAATCGGGATTGCATTCATTAAGTATTTAAATTACACTATTATATTGGATATAACTGTCAGTCAAATAACGATTCCATAAAATTGTTTCTGATTTAACTCGATAAAAATCATCAACATCGTTAGCATAAAACTCAACAAGTTTTCTAAGTTTTTCTTCATCAAACACTGAACTTTTAAGTAACATTTGAAATCCACATATTATATTTTGATGATCAACAAAACGATCATTTAATTGTTGTACAAACAAATCAAGAAATGGTAGAAACAAAGTAATTCTAAAATATTCTTCGGTCTTTTTGTTTGGAATATTAGCTCGGTTAATTTTTGTCAAACATTTTTATTATTTTAGAAAGACATGACACGGTTCAAGGGGGGGGGTCCGGACCCGGGGACCCACCCCCTGGTAGCGCCACTGCTATAATCTATACCGAATATACCCTTACAATTATTATGACCATGTTCATTTTACTTAACGTCTTAACTCTAAACAACATGATATAGGTAAAATAATTTTTTTTTATAATTAATATATTATTATTTTAAAACAATTAATAATATTTTGAGTGCAACAAGCTAATATAAAATATTTAATAAAAATGTATAACGAGTTTCACGGTTTAATGGAACCAAATGTATACCTATTGCAAATATAACTTTCGTTAAACCCAATCCAATTTCAATTTTAATTCATAACGTTCACTATAAAATTTACCCATATTCGTAAAGTTGTTATATAAAATACGAACTATCGGTGTCTCACAAATTATTTATAGTACAAATATTAGTTGGTTTCTTTTTTAAAAATACTAAGTTAATGATATTAAACAATATTACACATGTGGTGTAAGTACAAGGGATCAGTTGATGCGGTTGCAATCCGGCACCAATAGGCTCAAAAAGCATTATTTACCCTGTTAAATGTTTATGAAAATATTATCGATTCATAAAAAGTAACTAGTGTGAAAAAATATTTTTTATTTTACTATTTTAATTTTAAATAACTACTATATTGAATTTTCATTAATATTCATATGAGTTTTAATATCCCTTTTCTTACAATAGATATTTTTTTGTTGATTTTTGTAATGACAAATATATGGATTTTTGGCTGAGCATGAATCTTTTTAAAAACTTTTAATTTTTTTCATTAGGCATCTACTCAAAATGACACACAGGAGTCCAATAACAATAAAATTTCGATCGTGGGCTCGAGTTATAAAGTTTCACCACCGTTTATATTACGTACTTGACGCGCTATAATTTTCAGTGATTATAATACCTTAGATTAGATATTTGACCTCGGTAATACTATTTTTAAATTAAGGCCTAATTTTTATTTTTATCTTAAAACCAATAAGGTTTCTCAACGTCAATGGCACAGAGGAGTAAATCCGATGAATTTATACAAGTTCTTATATAGTTATATCATTGAATAGTTATTAGCAGTCGAGTTCTCGGAGGAATGTGTCGCAACAAGATTTTGTTTTTCAAAACGCACAAAATATAAACGACCGAATGATCTAAACGCTAAATCAACTGAGGAAACAGAACTATCGATGGTCTATCGGTCCATGTAGAATAACAAAGACACCCGATACCAACATATAGTAACAATTAACAAAACAACTAACAGACAACAGTAATAAAGTTCTGATGTTGAGGGACGAAACCAAGTAACGTTACACTATATTAACTATATTATAATATACGTCAAAAAAGGTTTCTGTACATTTTAAACTTTGTGTTAACTTTATACCTCGAAAACAAGTTTTGTAGTCAAAAACAAATCAAATATGTAATTCTTAGTTCTTACTTCTCAACTATTCAAAGTTCATAAAAAAAATGATAAAGTTTTTACCTTTTTGTAGCTTTTTTTGGAAGAGTTGGACGACGGAGATAAATTTCGTTAGAAAATGGTGGACGTGCGAGTAGATGGATTAAAATTTGTTCACGACGTTCTGGTTATAACTTCTTATAATGCGTATGGCGTATCGGAGTATCGATTTAAGCATAGTGGTGTAACATTTCACATTTGTAATATGATGGTAACTATAAAGAACGGTCTAAATACTTGAAATTAATAACCGATGCGGGAGAGCGTGATTAGTAGTAACTGCGAACAATAACGTGCGTTCATGGTGACAGTAGGAACTGAACTGTTGTACAATTATTATTGCTGCATTCGAATTGCATCCAAGTTCAATTTCACAGCCTAATTGCGTCCTGATGATATTTAACTGCTATAATGCTATATCATTAATTACGTCCAACGTGAAAACATTGTAGTTTCCTAGCCAATTCATGTATAGGTACTTGAGAGTTGAGAATGTCAATAGCATAATTTCACAATATAGGAAAATAATAACTCGTGTTGTTGTTTTTCTAGAGAGCTAGTTTTTTTTTTTTTTTTAATCGACTTCATCATTAGATATTATTTTAAATGTTTATGCAAGATTTATTTATTTTATTTATTATTTAATTTAAAAACTTCAAATAAAATTATATTTTAATGTTTTATCTTTATCTTTAGGTAGTTATTTTATAGGAAGGGAAGTTAACATTTTTTTTCTTTGTACTGTAACTTTTTTAATGCTACTAACAATCGAATATAGTTAAAATTGTTAACACTAATATTAACCGTGGTACTATGGGTAAAATTACATGTTTTTTACATTTTATAAAATACACTTATGCGCTTATTGTGTGCACGCTTTGAAATCATTATAAATAGTAAACCTATATATTAACAGTACTTCTTCAGAGGGAAAGTTGATTCAAAATACCTTAACACGCTAATATATAGTCTAATAGTAAAAAAACATTTTTAAGAGTATCTCGTCAAGGCGTAAATATTTTTGTGAATGTTATATGTATTTATATACGTATTTTTGTGATGTATATGTATATAATAAAAATAAAATCCTAAAAGAAAGAGCTACTTCGTCGTATAAAATAATAACAAGACACGTATTTAAAAGCTTTAATTTTCATTTTGCCGAAGAAAAAGTTCTTAAGTATATATTCTAATAAAAATGTTTGGCTAGTCTTGGTTCATATTATTTACAATCCATTTGGAACTGCAATTCTACACTTTTATAGTTTTATCACATCCTTACACATAAAAATAGATGTAATTTACTAGATACCGTGACGTAAATAAAATTTCGACGTATTATTTTATCGTTGAACGACCCGATTTAATGTCTTCGAGTGTTAATTGCCCATTATAGCTTAAAAGTTATGCATAGTTTTATTTTCAACTTCTGAAATTGGAGACATACAATGTTAGTGGACGGGTAAACGTCAAGTGTAGTGACACGGTCATATCTCTCTATCCATAATTTATTAAATTCACTGTCATATTATATTTTATAAAAATAAATGACAGCAAAATTTCAATATCGATGAATTTAATAAATGTTTTTGTGTTCCAAACTTTAAAAGTTAATAACAAATACATATTGGTCACCAAGTCAAATCCTCCGAAATGTTGACATCAGATGATAAACTTAAGATTTATCGAATAAATTAATAATCATACATGGAAAATGTTATTTTATTTATAAATTCTTCTTAGGGCTTAGATAAACTATCGAAAAAAACTCTTCACAACAGATTTATAGATTTGCAACCCAAAGGTTTCATTGCAAAAATTAAAATGAAAACCAATACATTCCTCACTTCGCTCATAATGAAAGTAGAATCATTAAATTATTCTAATATTTATCTGTAGTATAAAATAAATTTAAAACAGTATCTTAATGAAAATAGAACATGGAAGAAGTAAGTTGGTAAAACACATTCGATGAGACTGAATGTTCTTCTCTTTTTTATCACTCCTACCTAGAGCACAGGGGCGTATATATGGGGGGGCCGATGGCCCCTCCCCGAAATGAAAAATCGCTTATGCGATAAGATAATAAAAATTGTATAGCCTGTAGTCTGTGTAGTCGGATAGAAATAGATAGATAGGAATTATCGGTATTTGTAATTTTAGCTTATAATAATAGATAATAGATAATAATAGATAGTATATTCTATTAATATTTGATTTGTCCCACTCTGCACCGGGGCCATTCCATCACTGCTATACCATAACATTAATATATTCTGTGACCGCCGTAACATTTTGTTATTTATTATCGTTGATCAGACATCAGTTGTGTGCGGTATCTCCGAGACTCAAGTTCGAGGCTTTTGTGCTTTAGACACGTGTATTTTCGTGTTTCCGAGTATTTATATCGTATCACAGTTTGTCGTTAGCCATATGCTTTAAAGTTTTGTGGGTACGACAGCTTCGTCATAATGAAGAGACAAATGTCGATTCAAAACCTCGTATTTAAAATGTATAATATTCGTTTATTCTTGTAAGAAAATATGTAATTAATTTTGAGTGACTGTAGTAAAAAAATTGTTTACTGCAATGAAGAGTTTTTATACATTTTTTACATTACATTTCATAAAAAATAAAAAAATGAGTTTATTTTTTCTCTGGTGAAGAGATGATAGTCCAAATAGTCCAAAGGTCTTTTAGCGTTTAAGCAATATTTGTCATTGTGCCTCCTCCGTCATTTCTCCCTAAACTCTAAATACATAATCGGCCCCCTCCGAAATTAAATCCTATATACGCCACTGCTAGAGCTGGATCAAGGATTAAATAGTCGCCATGGAACAATGATTACTTGGTACTTCTGATCAAGCCGCCATGAAAAGTACATATATATCCATCTAATTCTATAAGAATATGTGAAAAAATTTTATGAAAATAGAATACCAAATAGGTACATAATTTTATTAACTTTTAAGATTTAAATGGGGTGAGCAACAGCTTAACTTTTTAAAAAACTGTCCAATTTTTGGTATTTTTCAGTTATATATTTATCTTTTTTAAATATTTCTATTGACTTTTTACAGTATTCATTGTAGCTTAATTAAATTATTTCACGACTTATATACCACCCCTATAAATTTACCGTTCTGGAGTAAGAGCTCCTTTTGCATCCATGTAAATTCGGCCCTGTTCCTACCATGGACATAATATTGGTGATGGTATAAATGGTTGTTTCACAGAACACATTATTATATATACTATTCTAGATTACTATAGTCGATTCAAAATGAGATGATGACTCGGCGGCGACCAGTTTTGGTCAGCCGCCGGTCATACTCCCTCCACAAGCATCGATCACGTGACCGAAGCAACGTTCTAACCAGCGAAAATTGGGAAAACTTTATATTTATTTTTAAATTATTTACACACATCGGCAGTCGATAGACTAATTAGAGCTCCCGTCCGCAACAAAAGCCACGCCCATGCGCACAACTTGGCCGCCGAGTCATCATCTTATTTATTTTGAATCGACTATAGATAATGTTTAACAAAGGCTGAGGTGTTAAAAAGGAGTGAATTCGAACTTTGCGTAAGTTACTAGACTATTAGAGGAATGGGTCATTGTTTTTTTTTTTAAAGATGTTTGATATTATATACCTTTTGAAGAAATTAATTAATGAAGTACAATTCATCATTATTGCGAATTTATAGTGTAAGAGATTTATGTATTATTTTTCGCTAATTTAACTACCCTGTTCAGGAGTTTCTAATGTGAAACTCTTTCTCTATGTTTTTTTTCACCACCTATTTACTTACTGTATGAACTGTATAGATTGTAAATTCGCAGTAAATAAAAAAAATTTGAAAAAAAAACAACAGATTTGTCATGTAATTATTCACATGAGTATTATTATGGTAACGCAATCTACCGCTAACATTGTTCGAAATTTCTTAAATCATTACTTCGAAAAATACTAATTCTATTCTTAATAAATATATCTTAAATAGTGTACATTTAAATGGAAGTGGTGTTTTTATCAATAAATAACAATATTTTGTCACATCGTGTGCTCTGCAAATAAATGCACCATACCAAGTTGGCCAAACTCCACACTATCACTCTTTAATTATATGGTCCAAAAGTAACTACTAACTACTACAGGCTAAATCAAACTATAAATATAAAAAAAATCAATTGAATATGTACTATAAAACTATTCATTTATGAATAATATGTATTTCATATTCTTTAAAATATTTAAAATTTTTTTTTACAAGGCATCTGATATTGATTATTAAGCAATTTGTACAATTTTTCAAACGATAGTTGAGTTTGTTTTTATATTTAATTTTCAGAAGTTTATGTTAATTTACCTCTATATGTTTACGATATTCAACGTGATGAAAGTTGTAAGATATCATTAAAAATCTTTTCATGTTCATTAAATATAAATTTTTTTTTTTTTTTT
This sequence comes from Periphyllus acericola, assembly GCA_949715065.1. Taxonomy (NCBI): domain Eukaryota; kingdom Metazoa; phylum Arthropoda; class Insecta; order Hemiptera; family Aphididae; genus Periphyllus; species Periphyllus acericola. The sequence goes on from OX454269.1 coordinate 14,383,397, forward strand.
ATAAAAAAATTAAAAAAATAATTAATTAATTTGATCTCGCATTATTAAATACTAATATCTATACGAAGAATTAATGTATAAATTTACTAATAAAAAAATTATAATTATAATTATCACATTTGACGTGTAAAATACATGTAACGTATAGTCAAACAAATGAATCTTCTCTCGAGATAAAAATATTTACCTAGCTGCTGCGCTCTTATAAGTAAAATTTGAATATATAACTCCGGTCACCGAGAGAACGCTACTCCTTTGCGCATCTAAATGAACGAGCTCCGCGTTTCCGTGATCGCTCGCCGCCGTAAATTCCCCCACTTACTACTCGATGATCGAGTATATCACAGCACCACTAACACGACGGCAGCGGCGGTGGCGACGGTGGCGGCGGCGCGCGTTAACGGCGGCCAGCATTCGACAAAGTTTAGTGGTGGGAATGCGCGAAAACGGACGTATTTTGGTCGCCGCCCAGTAGCGTTCTCTCGGTGACCGGAGTGTAATCACTTCATCAAGTAAATAATTGTTTAGGAATACCGAATAGTAGACTTTCGTCTGTGAACCTGGGAGGATAAAGAATTTCAGGTTGGCTCGGTTTATACCACTTCTGTGAGTTCGGTTTTGAACCTAAACTGATAACACTTGCTGAATGTCTTCTGATAATCTACATGGAAAAGAGAAATAATATTACGTATTAACCTACAAATTTTTGAGCCAAGTATTAATGAAAAACGTGTTTACTGTTTAGTGTGAACTGTGGAATCGAGTGTAATTTAAAAATTTCCTTGTTTGCATTTTAATCCGAAGTTTAATATAGCGAAAAACTTGTTTTTCATTTTTGTGAGTCCAATTGACCGCTTTCATTAAGATGTCAACAGAGCTTGGTTTATCAAAAAATTTTTCAACAATAGTGGGTTTACCGACAATAAACTCTGAGAAAGGATTTGACTGGATAATTCTAATTGTAAGTTTGATACACTACACCTGCTTTTTGTCTTAAAACTAAATTTTACCATGCCATATAGTATATTATGTAGATCCAATATGAGCTAGGTTATTATTTTTTACTAGGCTACAGAAATCGTTGGAGAACTCGGAATTTTTATTTCTAAAACGTGCGTAGACCAATTCACTGATGCAGCATCAATTAAACTGGATGAAGATTTTACAAAAGATTTTATACACATATTAATGACATTTATAATACTTGTGAGTAACTCGAATCTAGGATCAATTGGATTGTACTTGGGTATAGTGCTATTTCTCAAATATTTACATCGGGTGGTTAATGATCAATTGGATGACATGGAAAAAACTTTTTCAAGAATTAATTCACAACATACTACGTTAACTTACTATCTCATTTTTTTATTTACCATCAAAATAAATAATTTAAGAGAAACTTATGATACATTTAAATTGGACAATGGGCCTACAGTGCTACTTGTAGCTCAAATTGAATGTTCACTACTCATCATAAATGTAACTTCAACAATAGTAAAATACATATTATTCACATTAGCTCTTGATAATATTATCAAATGGAAATCCAAGGCTATCATCATATTATTATTTCAATTTTTTGTTGAAATATGTAGACTTGTGATCCTTTCAATGTGCTGTTTACTCTTCATAGAATATTCAATACATCCTATATTTTTAATGGGCAAATTCAAGGATGCATTGGTTAATACTGTTATAATCATAGAAAAATTTGTTCTCCTTTTTAATCATGTCTGTTGTGTGCAAAAGCCAGGTTCAGATGTTAATACAGAAGACTTACAAGATATTGGATACATGTGTATTATTTGCAGTAAGAAAATTACACTTCAAAATTCTAAAAAATTGCATTTTAACCAAATACTTTATGCATCGGAATTGCCAAAATTATTTCGGAATAGTGAATTGTGCTCTTCATGTAGACCAGATATATCGGGCCTAGAATTCTTTATTCCAACTGACGCATCTAATGAATTCAACGGACACCAGTATTTCCTTACAGCTGACCCTGAAGGAAGAAGACAGAATATTATACAACGCCTCTAAAATAATCCAACACCAAAATAGTTTCTATTTCAACCATTTTATCAACAAGAAGAACTGATGAAATAGAATTTATAATGGTCACAATTAAACAGTGGTATATCCCGACAAAACGATATCAATTAATCTCTAATAGCATTTAAAGAAAATTTGAATTCCCCGTTCAGTTAAAAATAACGCTTCAAATAAATAAGATATTGTCTAATTTAAATAGGTTTAAATCAATTAGTTAAATAATTTGTATTTAACTCTTACTTAAAAGTAATATAAAAAGTATAATTATTTACATTATATATTAAATTAATTTTGTATTTTGTATTACATTTTGATTCATAATTCATATAATTTTGTATACTTTAAGAATAATTTTTGTAATAAAACAAATATTAATTTTACACCTTGCAGGTTATAATTATGATTAAAAAATATATTAGAAAATATGATTAGGTGTTCAAACAGGAATTCAAGAATTTGTGCAAACCACTTTAAACCTAGTGATTTTACATCAACATGGGAGTCTGGTAATGGTAGTAGCCAAACCTTGATATGGCCCATTGAAATCATATATGTATACCTAATACAATAAGAATTTATTAGATTCAAGTTTTTTTAATTGATATAACTAACTTCATGCTAGTCAATTAAATAACTGAACCATTAATGTGAAATTATACTTTAATAATACAACTTTACGTTAAATTCTAAAAGTTTATAATAATTAAATGTATGAATATAGAATATATATACAATAAATAAATACAATATATATATAATATATATAATTAAAAATTAATAGGTAATTGGTACTTTTTTAGATTTGTTTAAGAAAACAAGAATTAAAATTTGGAGCTATACCAATCAATAATTTAAGTGATGAAGTAAATTATATAAGCTAGGTTAGTTTGGGAAATAGTATACGAGTAGATAATATAATTATATAATAATAAAATAATATATAATAGTTCAAATATTTTATTTTTACAAATTTAAACATATTATTAGGTGAATGAAACAACGACAATGCTTAATGAACACAATTATTTTAAAGTTAAACTAAATGATGAGTTTGAACCATCGCTTGCCAAACGACCATGTATTGAGGTTTGAATAAATTATAATACTAATAAAAATAACAAAAGTAAATTAAAAATACATTTATTTTAATTGCCCAGTTATCTGTCAGTGTAATTGAGTCCATATCTGAGGTAGTAATTCAAGATAATATTATATTGATAAATGATGAAACTTCAATTTCATTACCCATGAATTGGTTTTGTGATATTACTACTAATAATAGATCTGTTATAACAAAAACTTATTTTACTCTCAGTCCATTTCAAGTACACAATAAAATAATTGTGGAAAAACGATTGGTTTTATTAAAAGGTATTAAAATAAGTAAACAATAGTTACATCTACATCTAAATGTTCGTCATAATGACAGGAAGAGTATACAATAATTTTTCAGTTAAAAAAAAATATGTATATTTCTGATACTAACTTAACTTAACCATAAAAACATATTTATATATTCTGAACCAATATTTTACCTTAATGATAAATGAATTAAGTTATTAAAGGTTGGAATAGAATATAATAATGATGAAACATTGAATGTAGAATACATGTTAAATATACTTGTAAAAGTTAAAGTTTGTCAAGGTGTAAAAACTGACAAAAATGTAAAAACTTCTTTTGTCTCTCAATTTGTTGAATTCAATGGTCTCGGGAGACATGCAAATTGCCTAGAAAAATGGCACTAAGTATAAATTCAAAAAAAATTTAATTTTCCTTAGTAAATTAATTTTAAAATGATAACATTTCTAATTTCATTCTGTTTTAAATAGTCAATTATGTGTATGGTGTAATAGATTGAAATATACCATAAATAAAAAATTCAAAATATTGTCAGCTGGAAAGTCTTTAAGAGTTCCTTTAACACCAATCAAAAAATTTCTTAAGACCAAAAATTCTTGAGAACGCATAAGTTAAAAATTTTAAATTGCAGTTGAATAATATCAAAACTAAAATATGCAAAATCTCATCATCTACTCGTACATTAAATCAAATAACAAGAAAATCTAACTTATCAGACTGTCAATCTAATTTAGCAAATTAAATTTTTGATGCTTCTTAAGTTAAGTGTAAGAATCACAGAAGATATAGTGGTATCTGCATTTTATTATGCTTTTATGCTTAATTTTAAAGATTAGGTAAGTTATTATAAAATATAATATGAATAAACAATCATACAAATTAATAATTTCCAGAAGCCCAATTGGATATAGATTTCTAAAAAACCAAAATATACTTCCATTTCCTTGTGTAAAAATTGATAGGAAGTATCTTTTGGCAATTAATAATGAATGTGGAACTCACCTTAATTTCTTGAAACTTCTGAAAAAAAAATAATGTTAAGCAAAAGTGACTATCAAAAAAAAGACATTTTACTATTAGATGAAGTTTATTTGAGATCAAGTATATCAGTCAACAGTAATACTTTAGGTTATTCAGAATTGGAAGATTTTTGGGGGAGAACTTCCAAGTAGAGACACAGAAAAATCAGATCATGGTTTGGTCTTTATGTGGTCTAGTCTTGCAGATGGTTTTATACAACCTATCGCAGTTTTTGCCTCAAAAGGTCCTGTAAAAGGTATATAAATTATAATTTATTAGAAAAATGTAGATTTAATATATAAAAATTTAAACAATTTTAAGGAATGGATTTGACCAAATTAGTAGTTAAAGCAATAATGTTATTAGAGGATACAGGAACAGAGGTTTTGGGACTAATTACTGATGGGGCCAGTACAAATAGGACCATGTGGAATCATTTAGACATTTCAGGAAAGATAGGGAATACAAGTTAAGATATTATCATTACTTAATCTAAATTTTTATTAAAAATACTAACTTATTGAGATAATAATTTATCTAAAGGATATTTCAATAAGGATGCTTGATTTTTCAATGTGAAAAAAACAAGTTGTGTATGAGACATCCACTCAATTTTTTTTTATATAGAACGTTGTAGGGAAATCATGTATGGAATAAAACATTGTTTAGATGTCCGCAACGGCTTTTCTTAGTGGCAGGTATTCGGGAGGTCCCATTTTATATCCAAACATTATGTTTCTGCTACATTATTGAATATACAATAGAAACATGAAATAAATAAATATTTTACTAATTATTACCCATGGAAAAATATGAATTATAATTCATATAAATTATACGGCAATCGTTCAACATAATATGCTCCTTGGGTAATTTTTTATTTAATTTTCTTTAATTTGTTGAGTAGGTAAATTGGTAATGAGTTAATCACGAGAACAACATTTAGCACTCATAATTAGTGAGTTAAAGCAACGTGTCAACATGTATTTTGAATATTCATCTTTAATTCTACAACATTACCTCAATCAAATTATTTACTTCTTTAAAGTCATTGTTAAGTAAGATTTGAAAAAATCATAAAACTACCACCATATTTAAAAGTTACCTTCAAGAACGGTATATACCTATTGCAATCAACATAATCTAAGCTAGCATTGTGATTAACAGCACCCAGGCTATGTTATAGTAACCTTTAGCCACTGCCAGGTGCAATGGCGTTCTGTCAAAACTGTCTACTGAGTTCATGACGGTAGGTTTCTTTTGCAGCAATGTTTTTTGACTTCTCTAATCTACCGTGCCATGAAGCTCTGTGTAATCGGCTCATTTTTTCCTCGGCTTCGGAGTCAATTTTATAGCAGGACATTGTACTATCCTGGTCATCGTCCAGCTTATCTTCTGAAGGTGTGCAGAACTATTTTTGTCCTCTTTCTTTCCTTTCCATTTTACTAATTTCAACGTATTCATCATTTTGACTGTAGTTCGGAACGTACCGTGAAATCTCAAGTGAGTGTTTGTACACAAACTACACGGTTGCAGAAAATGTAATTATATCGGCGGTGTCGCGAATAGTATTCAAACGTTACAACTCTATAATATAATGTGCAAGTGTGTATCTATGTGCAGTTTGTTTATTTTGCAATTTCAACGACCACCTTGCGAGGTGGCGAAAAATCTGTTTGTCTATTGAATATTCGATGTGCGTACGCGGGATGTGTTCAAATTTAATGTGGTTTATAATATTTCATATACATTTTATTAATTTTAATGATATTGTTTACTATACAATGTTTCTGTAATGGATTATTTTGTAATAAATATTTTTTAAATCTGATTTTTTACAATGTATTATTTTTTAAAAAGTAAAACTTATTGATTGCTGATTAATAGTTTACAATAAACATGACAAATTTATATTAATTTGTTTGAATTAAAAATTACATTTAGAAATAACAGAACTTAATTTTTCCAAATATTCTTGGAGATGGAATTTAATGTCATCTGATGTCACTTTTGATGAATCTTCAAGAAATTCAGACGAGAAAATTTAACAATTTTTCCTCGGGACAGTTTTTTCCGCCAAAGTTCAAGTTTTTGTTTGTAATAAGATATTTTTTCACCAATATCAATCATTGTCCGATTTTTCCCCTGAATTTCAACATTCAACACATTTAATCGTTCAAAAATATCACTTAAAAAAGCCAAATTGGCTATCCACACATCATCATTAAATTTGTCGGCCAGCAAGTGGTTTTTTTCTAGTAGAAAAATATGTAATACTACACGTATTTCATTTTTTTCTATGTATATAATAGGGAAAATGGTGGTGTGTATGCTGTGTATGAGCGGTGTGTTTTTTTTGATTATGTTAATGTTGATTATTTTTATTTGGGCAGCAAGTGATGGATTTTTATGCATTACTTTATGGTTTTATTTTTTTTTGATTGTCTTATTGGTTGGAAGACTTAGGTAATGTAATCGGGCGTTATTCTGCAATTTCCCAGACTAGTATATTATTTTTAATTTTTGTTTTTTGATTTCATTGAGCTGGGTTATTTGGATGGCGGCTTTTATGTCGGATTGAATGAAGGGCAAATAAAAAAATAACAAAATTCATGGGTAATATCTTTATAAGTTTCTGACATTAATTGTAAAATTACGGATAGTATCTTGACATTGTCCAACGTTGATGATGTGAGACCGTAAATAAAATACAAATACAATAAAATATAAAAATATCCTCCGATTTATTATTTATAATTAATAATTAATATTTATATTTGATGTTGGACAAGAACTCAGAGAAGTAAAATTACACGTACAGTTGATTAATGAGTGTTCAATGTATTTAATAAAATTAAGATCATATACCATATGAATTTAAAATAAGTCCACTTATTTTATTATTTTTTATTATTTTATATACTCGTCTTCAGTTCGATCTTTACCCAGATATTGCTTTTATTTTAAATATTATTATAATTATTTTTATGTTATCAATTTGATTTTGATACTCTGTGATTATTCGAATGAATAATCATTTAATATTATCAATAAAAATATTGGTGGTTAAAATGTGTAATCTATTGTATTCAAATATATTATCATTAAAGAAAAAAAAACTATAAAAAAATAAAAAACTATACTATTATAATAATCATCGAACAACATCAACAATATCAACACGCCGGTGTTGGTGGGGGTACGGTGGTGTTGGTAAAGGTTGCTGTGGCAGTCCCAGGATCGGCATTTATATACTACTGTAATTATATCGTCATTCCGTGAAAATTATGTATTGCCTAAAAGGTTTCTTTTGACAATTTCAAATAAGATGGAATGGATACTTCAGACTAGACGCGTTAAACTGGAGCTTCTGGCCGTCGTGTGTTGTGATGGATGTTGAACAACTGAACGCTTAGAAATGTTACCTGCCGTTTAAGCAACCACACACGTAATATACTTACAACTTATAAATAATAGAGTGTGAAAACGGGATGTCGGCAATGTTAATGGTCAGTATTCATCACCGATCTACAATTACAGAATAACATAAGAGAAAAATAACACATCACTCTAATTGCTGGTTACTTCCGTTTCTTGTAAGGTAAATATACAGAAAATATCAACACAATTTTATACTCGACTATTCGTTCTTAGGTTCCGGGTGAAACGAATAATGTATTGGTTTTATCATGATGTATGTTTTTTTTTTGTGTTTGTGACTTGTGTACACGATTTTGTCTAGAAGGATTGTTTAGATGTATACAAGCCGGGTACTTTTCTGAAAGGAAATTTTGTCTGGTTATTCCTGCAAGCCGGTCATCTTTTGAATTTCCCAACAGTTTTCCAATGAATTGAGAAAAACAGAGCAAAAAAGTGCAACTAACGTCTACCGAGATCGATAGTCGAACCCGCACCATCCATAGTATCTTTATCACCCACTATCCACTTGTTTATTTTTCATGAATACAAGATATTCGGTGTCATATTTTGACTACTTGATAGGGATATTACTTGAACTTAATACCAAGGATTACACATGGTTCTACCAACCTCTCACCCAATATGATGAGCCCCAACAGGAGATAGCCAGAGGCGCGTAATTCCGGAAGTACAAACCACGTTCTCGTTCTACGATTTCACATTTACAGAAAAAAGTTAAAAAGTTTTCATCATTTTCAGATCTACTCTACTTGTATTTATTATTTTATTTAATATATTAAGCACGTGTCTACGAGAAAAAAGTTTCCTTTTCCGCGTACCAGGGTTTTACCATATTGATGTACTAATGTACTAACTACCAAGACTGTCCATTGACCATTACAATTTAGTAGATAATGGATCAGCCATCACTGCCTATCCCCCTCATGTCTTTAAATGAGATCTAAAGGACCCTTATATTTGCCCCTTGCAAAGGGATGGACAAGTTTGTGATCTATACTCTGCAGAATCTCCTTTATTCGTGTCCAGCACTAAAAACACAAAGGGACGATTAGTTTATGGAAATTAATAATTTTAATGGTCCTTTGTTCCACATGTACGTATAGTGCACCATACTGAGTAAGGCCATTTTACTCCTGTAACATTTTCGATTATTCGTTGTATTGTGTTCGCTATATAATTTAACATAATATTGTTAATATTTGATGTTTATAAAAAAAAACTTAGTATGAAAAAAAAAGGTTAGTTTGGTTTTCAAATAAAAACTCAATATTATAATAATTCTAAGCATTAGTTAATATATAGGTCGGTAAATGTATCCATTCTGTTACGATGTATCTAAATAAGATTTTATATTTTCATTTAGCTATTTCTGTATTAATATCCAAAATGCCGTGATAACAGTTTCCATGTCTATCAAACATATTTATGATTAAACTGTAAAATCATAAGCTTATAATTAGGTATACAAATGTTTGATAATGAATTTAATGATAATAAAACTTCCCAAGATGCAAAGCTCATATCACGTCAAATTGGTTTTGAGAATTTTTTTTATTGTTAATGATTTAGCTATTTGCAACCTATAAATAATTTTAAATACCTACATACAACATTTATTTAAAATTAAATTTGTTAAATTTAATAAAATTCACCATGTATGTTAATAATAGTGCAGGATTTCGAAATAATTAGTTGCGCAACGATCATATAGGCTTATTTTTATAAATTTCTTGTAATATAGTATTTTATATACGAAGGCGCTATTGTTATTACGTATTCAAATATATCTCTGAAGTAATGCATTTGATTAGTTTTGTAAGTTCATCATGTCTTACGTAAATGTAATAAATAAATGTTTTAATGATTATTGTACAACTCTACAGTTGAAACATAATAAATAAAATAACACTATCAGTGGCGAGGTAAAATATTTTTAGGTATATGAGGCCAACTAAGCTTGAACATCCACCACCATAGATAATAAATAATTTATTATCTATGCCCACCACTAACATGTAATATATGAATATATATAGATATACTATAGGATGATTTTTGACCAAGCTCACTCCTTTTTTTAAATTTGGTTTTTTTCTATTAAATGTTCATAATCAAAAAACCTATGTTTCCAAAGTTTTTTTTTTTATGCCACCTAATGGTGTCCTCTGTGGTGATACAAACTTTTACTATCAAATAAAAACACCCTCTTTTCACAACGGTATTTTTTTTATGGCAATTTTTTCTGAATTATGATACATCGAAAACAAAATTCAAACGAGTAGTTTTTGAAATATTCTAATTGAAGTATTACGGAAAATAGTTTTAAGATACCTAATATTATAATATTATTTGTAATGATATGATATCGCTAATATATTATGTTATGTTTCGAGATAATGCGAATATTACACTTTTTATACGTAATTTTAAATTTGTATAACTCCTAATGTATTTGTACAAATTTTGACAGCGTTACGTAAAAAATTCAAGAAAAGTTAACTGAATAATATTTTGCGTAAAAAATATGGTATTCCTCTTTAAAAAAATAAAGTTTGTTTGGCCACAGGATACTCTTGAGTTGGAATGCAAAAAAAAAGGTTATTGAAAACATAGGTATGATAACTTGAACATTTAAAAAAACATCCAAATTTAAACATTCTTACGGTCAAAAAGAGGGTGGGCATGGTTAAAAAATCATTATGTATATATAAATAGTGACTATAGTAATACACTATAGCATTTCAATTTCATACGTGAATTAAAAAAAAAATAAAATAAAATGAAACTAACTTGTAAAGCAGAAATGATGTGTTCCGTTTGGTAATTACATAAGACTCACCAAGTAAATTATGCCTCCCTGACTTTGTGCTGGGTAACAAGTAAATATACACTGAATGGACATTGGAAGGTATTATTAAGAGGATTGTTTAGGAACCAGGAAATTAATTTTACTTAACAGAACCGTATAGGATCAACATTCAACGTCAGTGCTAATTGATTTATGCAGGAATCATGACAAATTACCTTTGAATTTACAGTCCATTACTGAAATTACTGAATATAATTTCAATTTGCGAAGATCTGGAGAATATTAATGGAATATAGAAACTATTTTAAGAACAAATATTTCAAACATGAAAAATTTTCGCTGAGCATGTTCAAGTTGACACTTGTCCTTTGTAGTTGATGGATAAAAAAAATTGTATTTTCTAGAATGAAATGAACAATAGAACAATGAAAAGTCTTTGAAAAAAGCAAACAGTTTAAATTTAACTCGCATGCGTTTAACAAATTTCAACAGCACGAGAACGAATATTTCGAGATTAAAAACATAAGACATACCGATTTGTAGAAATTATAATATAATAATTTAGAATAATTACATTTGTTAATGAATAAATATTATTACAATAATCAAGTATAACAGAATTAAATATGATTGAACTCATTACAAGGATTATTAAATTAAAATGTAATTAGAGTCTGAGAAACTCAATTCACTACATATTAAGCCACATGCATTTAAACTTTATCATGACATCAACATTTGGAACAAATAACATTACAATAATAAATATTTGAAAATAATACACTACAGAGTTGAACCTTAACGCTATCTATGAATTGATTATGAACTAGTACACGATGAGGCAGAAGTTACAACTAATAAAAAAATATTTAAAGTGTATCACTAGAGGTCGCTTGCGGATACTTGATACTTCTGAGGTCAAATTTTTGAAATAAAATACGATACCATCTACAATAAAATAACACTCAAAGAATTCTGTAAAAGCACACACGCTCAGTATTAGATTATTATGTATTCGGTATTTTAGATTTTTATTTGTGTTCAAATATGACATATATTTTTATTAAAATCTATATAAACCGCGAAAAACGTATAAATTAACATTTAATCGACCTGTATACATCCAACGTTTTCAATTTTCTGACTCAGATTATCAAGTTTACAACCAAGGATGTATAATTCTCATTAACACACAGCGCTATCATCTAGGTAGGTCACATAAATGCGTGCTACTACTGGTCCTGGTGTATTTAAACCACACTGTTATTATTAAATTTGAAAACAATCAATATTGTTTTGAAAAGACAACTTTGAGCAGAAACTTAATATTAAATAACCCAAATACACTATAAGTTATAAAAGCGAGAAATAAAACAATGAATTAAGAAACTTTCATTTTTCTACTCTGACATTTTTTAGCGACGCTATAAAAATACATTTTGTTAATAATAATCAAATATTACTGAATAAATCTCGTTCAAAAATCAAATATTCAAATCGATATCAATCGAACATTGAATGTGTTGTAACAATTAAATGAGGGAATAAAAAGATAAATAAGAGAATAAAGAGACTAGTGGAAAATGTATGTGATAAATTACCAATACAATGTACAAGTGCTTAGTGCATATTATTATTGAAGGAAATATACAAAACAAAATGGTAATAACTATACAGTGATAATTATACAATAATATAACAATGACATTTTAAGTAAAAAACAAGCCACTCGATTAGTAAATAACTATTTTGTTATTAATGTGACACATATTAGATTTAAATCATTAGGTTCGGTAAGTAGGTTAAAAAAATATAATGTAAACTAGAAGAATTTAAATGCGATTTATTTTGATGTTTTTCGCATGGAGAACCGAATAGTTTTCGTTAGATAATTCAACGAAAGGTTAAAATTTTAACATGTACCTTGTATCTCTAAGTTCAGCCAACCGACTGACCTACTGTAGTAATCTAAGTACTTCCGATTTTTTTCGGCTGAATAGCATTAATATTTTTATAATTCGAAATAAAGTATGTTATTTTATCATTAAATTCGTTGTTAAATACTATACTATGTTAACATACATTTTATAAACATTTTATAAAAATGTTTACGTGAGATCTTCTTGTAAGTGAAAAAATACCTATAACCCATTGGAATACAGAATCTTTTCATGATATTTTTGTTAAATTTCTCCTTCCTAAGATAAGAAATTGTAAATTTTTTATCATCAAACAGACAAATATTTTTTTTTAACGTTACAGTATTACAATAAATGATATTTATGGTATGCATAGCATTTATTCTTGGTTTTTTGTTTGTTTTTCTAGCTCTTAAGAATGACGAAATATGCATAAACTTCTGCTCTTCAAAACCATTAAATATGCGCGAAAGAATAAAAATGTGATTCTGTTTGTACTTGAATTTTTTTTTTCATTGATTCAGATGACAATAAAATAAGTGTACGTCATACGGTGCACAGAATAAACTCATTTGATGTTTGCAAGGAAAACTAAAAATATTTGTATACGATATTGACGTTAAACACATAAAAAAATATTGCACATGTAACGATTGAAACATAGATAAAACTGAAATTATTTAAAAAACATGACATCAACCCGTAAAATGCATGTAACTATAAATCCGAAAATGTCAAAATATGCACTGACGGCTGACAATTTTTTAATTTGGCTTCATTTTATTTTAAAACATATTTGTGATGTACACACATGTTCGCTACAAGACAAATATGCAAAATATACCTGAAGTTCTCGGTCTTGATTATAATACAGCATTTGAAATTTAAATTGACACGTACGACAGAGTTGAAAACGGAGAACGGCTTCAAACCAAAATGTGAATAGATAACAAAAGAAGAAATTAATCTGTACAACACTATTTTTGCTCGACATTGATGTTCCACGATCAATGCGGTATGCTACTGTATGTGGCTCAATTTTTCCAGGATGCAGAATCTAAAGGATATAAAAATAATCTCATTGGCACGGTAGCCAAGTGAATAGCTTTTTAAATTATATTTCATTGATCAATTGTCCTACCCAATAACATCGGCTCTAGCAGGAAATTTATCAGGGAGGGGCATAATTAAATCAAATACCAAAAGGTACATTAAAAAAAAAGTTCATATCATATCATTATGAAGGTCATCTGCGTTGGTACATTACAAATGTATTGTTTTTTTCTTCGTCAATTTAAATTTTTAACTCTATACTAATTAAGACAAAATGGCAATGACATATTTATTTGAGGGGTGGTAAATGCCCCGTCGTACCTTCGTCTGGGTACCCATGGACCCAAAGTCACAGGTGATATGTAGTATGGTAGTCTTTGGAATACATTGCACGGTATTGCGTACATAATAACATTCAAATATGTATACACGTTTTACGTTTACACGGGCAGACCTCTGCGTAGGGCCGGATTAATGAGGGTGAGCCGCTAAACGGTGTAACGGTAAATACGGAAAGAAAAATGAAACAAATAAGTATACACGTGGTAAAAAAATTTAAACCTACGTCCAAATGTAGCGCAAAGTGAGAAATTATACTCGAGTCTACGCGTGCCTAAATGTTTATCTCGGGTGCACTCCAAATTCTCCGTCCATATATGCTTAAGTCCAGGCCGGCTACTGCTTCAGGTATTACGCGCACGGGAGTCATCAGTGTGTGATACGCTTCTGCAGTGGCGGTTAGTGCAGTTAAATTTAAAATCGAGCCTGATAAAAATCGTTTTAAATATCTTCCCACCCGGAATCGAGGAGCTTTTTCTAAATGTCGCATGCCTGCAGCCTTTCCCTGCGGGCTCTGAGGCTATAGAAACGTTCAATCGCTCGAAACGTGCGCAAAGTTCGCACCTAGGACCATCGGTACACTTGAGATGTATAGGATAACCGCCCCTTCTGGTGCACAGCGAGTGCCTACGAATCGATACTATAGATTTATAGGTATATACGACGGCACGGCCGTGAAATGTGCGGACCACGAGCGCAGCAGTGAACAATACGCGGTATACGTAAGCTACCGTCGTTACCTATTTATTATATATTATATATACATTTGATTTTTTTTTTTTTTCGCACGCGGTGTAATCGGAATGGTATTCGCGAGAGCGTTTCTCGTTTGAAAACGCGTTTTCCGGCCGCCACCGACAGGTCGCGACGACAGCGAATGCAACCGTACACACGGCTTATGGAAAAATACGGCGGCGGTTTTTATGAATGGCCTGGACGGTACAGAAGCGCGTGACGTAGTGAGCCGGAGCGGCGCGGTGGCGGAAGGGTGGTGTCGTTCTCCACGAGTTACATACAACACGCGGACGGTGCGGGTCGGGGTTCTGGATAGGGGCGAGTGGGGTGGTCGAGAGTAAGGCGCGATGATCGGCGAGGGAGCCGGGGACGCGGAGGGTGTAAGTGTAATAGATGAGAGGAAAACGAGCGAAAGATATATATTATGGGGAAGACGCGCGGGCTCGGTGGTGGTTAGAACGACCGCGGTCGTGGGCGGTGCAGGTGGTGGTGGCGGTGGCGGCATCGGGGGAAAGCGCCACGGGTGTCGCGGGGAGGTGGCGGAGGGGAGGGCTCACGGGTTTGTGCGTGCGTGTGGGCTTAACGTGGACGCGAACGCGCGAAGTACACGGAACGGTGGTGGAGTCCGAGGGCGGAGGGGTGCGGCGAGGGGTTGTTCGGTTCGCGGGCTTGACGGGGGTACAATCCATATTGAGGATGCAAGGCGGTCGGCGGCGGCGGCGGCAACGGAACCATGAATGAAATCGGACTGCTAGTGCGCAGTGCGTACGCCCACGCTGCGCGACACATATCCGGGGCGCCCCGGTTAACATAATATAACACCGCGGCCCGTCGTCGTCCTCGTCGTCGTCGTCGTCCTCGTCGTCGACGCTATATTATTATGCTGCTGCCGCCGCCCGTTGTTTTCGTTGTCTTTCTAAATGTACCCCCGCACGCTGTCCACGATATACATGGTAGAGACGACCACGGATATTATACACCGTGCGCAACCGATTACTGATTATCGCGTGCACCAGATATCGTCAAACGTTTCTTGTAGTGTATAGAACATCCATCGTTCGACGATGTGAAACAAAACGTTTTTCGATCCCAGTCGGTTGAAAAACGGCAAAAATACATTCACAACGACCATACCGTTTGTACGGAAAACTTAAATTTGAAAATTAAAAGTCCGTGATACTGTATTTAAGCTGAACGAAAAACGGATATTTGGCGTTTAAGTCCCGGCAGGGTCTGAGGCGGAAATATTCTCCAGAAATACGTAATATTATATTCGTAATAAACAAAAATATATTTATGTACGCAAATGGGCGCGTACGTGTGTATGTGTGTGTGTGTGTGTGTGTAATATGTTGTGCAACCGAGTGTGGTTTGGGGAGGATATACATAAGGCAATGGCAAACAAAATAAACGAGCACAACGTGTACAACAGCACCGATAAGTGCTAAACAAATCCAGCAGCCAGCCGACAACGAAGGCGCTTTATCTTCGCATTGTTCAATCCCTTTTGATTTTCAGCCAACACGGATTTCAATGTTTCCATTTTCCACTCCGACGCCCGTGGTTATCAAATCATTTACGCCTTCAACCGAAAAGCCCGTTCTATGAGACACAGTCTTTGTTTTCCACCCCGCCTATTACTGCTGTCACTTCGATCGTGTAATTTACCGTTGCCGTTTCCCTCAGCGTTCGGCGTGCGAATAATGATTTGTTACTCTCGAGTATACGACTATGTACAAACACACCAGTCATCCGGTATATTATACATATACATATAATATATAGGTCCTATATATTACGGATTTGAGTGGGAGCCAGGGTCGAAATAACGAAATAATCGAAAAACGCTAATCTGTGAGTATACGTATTTAGACATTACATGGCAGTTGTGTAACTCATAAGTCATAACAATTATTGTACAAACGTATCTTTATTACGATAAGATTAATTAAATTAGTATACTCAGACAAAACTTGTTTTCCTTTTCTAAATAAAAGAAGAAAAAATGTCAAAAATACATTTCTATAGAATGTCACATGTTGTTGTATTTGTTATCGTATATAGTGTATAGTACTATAGTGTATAAGTAAAACTTAAGCTCCAAAAAAAAACGCAACAAAATTCAAAGCTCGTGCACCGTGGGTATTCTTGTCAACTAAAACGATTCTATTAAACAATAGAAAAAATAACTCGGTGAATACTTATTATACCTCTTACGAAAAAATAAGTAATTGTAGGGACAATGGACAAACTGTACTCTAAGCGATTCTAGATTTCACTTAGCTGAGAATACCGATGCTAACGCTATGAGACCGTACACTGGTGTTTTCACCATGCACCAGAATCGTTATGGAAATTAGTTCAACGTGTTAATTAAGGAATTTTAATATTTTATTATCTTATCAGATTTAAATAATTTATTTGATGTATAACAACAACATTAAAGTAGCTATTATATTTATTTACCTATACTCTGTTGGTATATAAGTGTCTGCCTGCTGCCAGGGTGGCCCAGCATATTTTCTCGATGATTTTTACCCCTTAACCAGCTTCGAAAAATACACTTAGAATTTTTAATTTCTATAAAATTGCTAAACAACCATGTTATGAAAAAGTTATTATGAAAAGTTTTAAATATCGCAATTGAGAATCCAATACATAATTAGTTTCATAATAATAATTTTCAATTATGGTTAGTGTACATTTTGAACAAAGATCGTGTACATACGGATAGGTATATTATAGCTATTGCAATAAATTGGTATAAATCAGATAATTTTTATCTCTTCCTGGTCACATTGATGGGTTTTTTACATTCAGCATTTGTGTGGCTTCAGTAGCTCTATGCTGATATCGTAGCTTCTGTCGTTGAAAAGATTATCTAATTTATTACAATAGCCATTATACATGGATTATAACTTTATATGTTTACCTTCTTTTCAAAACTTACATAAGCTATAACTGCTACGAAACCAACAGTGGGATTTTCAATTTTGATATTTTAAAATTTTCATAACAACTTGTACAAAATGGCCATCTCACAATTTTATGAAAATTAAAAATTCAAAGCTTGTTATAAAAGCTGGTTAAGGTATAAAAATACGAATTTGATATTATGTTTCTCATATGGCACATCACCATAAAATCGCACAAAACCAAAAAAATTGGAAAAACGAACTAGTATTTACGGAGATATTTGTATCGAAAAAACACGCTGGCCACCCTGTGTACACCAATGTATTGCGTCATGATTGAAACTTGTTATTTTAACTAGTAACTACAAATAAAATTATTTAAAACACTACGTGGTACTTTAAATAAAGGAAATGCTTACTCGCGACGAATGTTAATCAATCGATGACCTATATATTATGTACACGCGCAAGTTATTATTATGTTCTTTTGTTTGTATCGTCTATACACAGTTACTATTTTATTATGCACCACAAGCATTTAGTTATTAATGTTATTAATATACCTTTGATATTACTTTTGTGAAACAACAGGTTAGAAACGTAGCACAGGACTAGAAATTAATAATAAAAATAATAGACTTATACTAGATGTTGTAGAGTTTATTACGCGTAACTTGAATTATCATAGAACTTATATCTGCACGTATTTTAAATATCTTCTTTCAGTTTTAATTAAATTTAATTGAATCTACCAATTTATCAACGTCTTTTAGCTGATAACATAATTGAACGCTCTACTCGACATCCACCCACCGAGATGGATTATATATCTGTATACTCGTATATCTGTCTGTAAGACCTAACCTATCCGAGGTATAAAACCAATTTCTAAATTGTTTAACTAGATTGGAGCTTAAATCGTAGTGTGGTTGATTTTACAAGTATTTATTTTTATACATACATAAATATAAATATTTTACATTTTGTACGGTGTTATTTGGGACGTACCTATTACAAGATACGTGCAACATTTTGAATCGTTTTGGTTGGAAAACGAAACCGTACAATCCCTAGTGCGGTATTGGAATCACGCAAGCGAAATGAAAACTATTAATTTATCTATAAGACTATAACGCTCGTGTAGTCCAAGCTTTTCTTTCTACAACACTTACATTTTTATTTTGTATAATTGATATACTTTTCGTTTGGAAACAGATAATTATAATTATTATTTATTAATAAACGTGCAATTTTAACTTTGGAGGTTTTATTATATTTACACTCTCATTTCTTAAGCAGCAAAATAAGATGAACTAAAACATCGGGCTTTTTGTATCAAATCATGGAATATCCCAGTAGCAGTTGTGCGTTTTACAAACACAGCCGTCTTGCCTGTCATAAAAGCTAGGTTTATTTAATCAAAAAATCATTACGTCATGTAATTTAATAATCGTTTTGAAGAGGAAAAATATGAACCAGTTCTTCCGCCCCAGAAGTTAAAGTTGAAGCTTCTGCAACAAAAGGCTTTCATTCAACTTACAACCCCAACCGAAATAATGCTCGAAGTCTTTCCTAAATCTTTTGCAGCCTTTTTTGCGATTATAAATCAGCTTGTTGCCCTTTTTACACGTTTAATCATTAATTACTATATTCTATTGAAATTATATACAATTTTATTTTAATATTACCCTTCGACCTTCAAAATAAGTACTTTTTCACATCAAGTTCACTGTTTTCTTCATAAACTCACTTAATTGACTCTAAAAATATGTATTTTTTTTTTATGCTTTATGGGCCCTTAAGGCCTTTTGCAGCTTCTACTAAACCTCTCCACTTGTCACGATCACTGGCAGTCTCGAAACTTGCTGCTTCGTCCACCATTCTTATATCTGCATTTAATCTATCCCGCCAACGTTGGCGAGGTCTTCCCCTGGGACGCTTGCCAATATATTATACAGTTATATATTTCTATTGTTTTCGATTTTTATTTACTTCCATAATCATGTTGAATTTCTTATCAGTTATTACATATTAAAATACTTGAATTTTATACCTGTAAATTCATCATCGTCCATGAAAGATTATTTGTAATATATATGGTATTTATACTTAAAATATTTTATAACATCAAAGCCTTTTGTACACTACATTATTCTTGGAGGGTTTAACTAAATATAATATATAAAAATATAATAATAAAATAGTGTAAATTAAAAGTTTTTGAGTTAAATCCCGGTAAAGAAATATGACTTACTGTTATTTATAAAGACATAACTCAAGGAAAGATTATGGGTTTTGCCCCCCCCCCCCCAATGCTTTCAAATTTATTTCTTTTAGATAGATAAAGAAAAAGACCAATAAAGAATAATATTAATTGTATACATTTGACCACAATATATATTACATATAACATATTGTATCATAATTTTTTTTAAATATAAATTTAATTCATGGTTATTGTTAAAATAATTATTTTGATTTATTACATAGTTTATAATCAAGCTATATTTTACAAATATGAATTTGTTAATTTTTTTTTATGCATTTATGTGTAAAAAAGTTAAGTCTCCTGGGCACAGGAGATACTCGGCAATAAAAGTGAAGTCTTATATTCCATTTCTAAATAGAGTAGATCGTGTACATTTGATAGATTACACGTAACATCAGAGCTGAGTGCCTAATTATTTCATGATGATAGCATATTACTCCTTGTACCTGTATATTTACAGTTGTAGCACAAGTACAATTGCTCGTGCTATTCTGTGCGCAAACATCGTAATGTTTATTCTGTATCGTCATTTTTATTTTCATAGAGAGTATTGTTCCGTTACGCGCACAGTGATTAACATACGGCGAAGATAAAACGAAGTATACTATGTACATTTTTTATTCAGTTATTGCGCGGACTATTTTTGTTTCGTATATTTTAGAATTACATCACGATCGCACTCCCTGCGTAGGTGCGCACCTACTGCAGCCTTCTAAACTAATTTCAACTTTTCGTATTCAAATTGCAACTCGTAATCATTCTTATCCTATGCCATTTCCTCGTGTAAACGTCGCAGTCCGTCGAGTTCGCTCCGAGAATATCTGAGAGAGAAAAACGTAACGCCATTGTCACGTGTAGAAACCGCGTACGGGACCACCGAGCTGAGTTATTGAATGTAGGCATACTGCGATAGCGTTCGCCGTGACGCGTACAATATAACGGGGCGGACCGTACCCACTATCCTCCTGGGGGCTCACCCGGGATGACATTATCATAGAGCGATGACAGCCGTCGTACCGATGAGTGATGATCGACTCCGTGTACAGCGGGTGGGCAGGTAGGTGTACATTTATATTCGCACGTGCGTTTCCCGCACACATTTTCGCCAAGCACAACGCAATAAATACGTTTTGGTGGTCACCAAATGGCGGCCCGCGGGTCACATCCGGCCCGTGAACACGCTTTATCTGGCCCGCAGACAAGGAAAAAAAAAGTAAAAACCGATAATAAAATACGAATAAACTTACTTGCCATTTTTCCCACTAATTTTACCCCGACATTCTATTTATATTATAACATTGCTGTTAATTTGTATTTTATTTATTTATTTTTTTTTCAATTTATTATTTTTTACTTGTGTTATACTTTTGCTTCATTACATAAAATATTTATTTGGCTATTTTGACGGCCCCCGAAAATTTTCAAAATTTCCGATTCGGCCCTCCAAAAATATTAATTGGTGACCCCTGACGCACACACGTGTGCGCGGGCGCGGCCGCGGCGATGACATTGCCCGTGTGCTGCGAAATACATGTTATTTCGCGACCGTATCGGACACTGATATGCACGTCGAGCGTAAATAATGATATGGTTCGCGCCCCCGGTATAGCCGGTACCTCTGAACGCGTGTACACGCGCGCGCTGCGAGTCGAAAGTTGATACCGCACCACCACCACGTGTTGAATAAATAATGACGTGTGACATTTCGTTACGCAGGACCCCGTCGCGGTCGCCTTCTCGGATTTGTTTCTCTTAACAACTACCCCGTGTGTACTATACGCCGCGCTTGCACGGGGTCGGAAGTACGCGGTATAATTGAAGGGTCCAGTGCAAGAACCAGGTATCTTCACTTTTTGAAATTTTTCAGGAAAAAACAAATAACCAAATTATTTGTAATTACGGTATAAATATTGTCAAAACATATTTGAATTCTCCAAATTAAGAGCTACCTATACATGTATACATATTTACATTTTAGATTATTTTAAGTACATTATTTAACAAGTAAAAATAAAGAAACACGGAGATACCTGGTTATTGCACCGAAATGGAATTTCCCAATCCCATTTATTTTAACTTAACAACAATTTAAGATGATAATATAATCACAAATAATATTCAACTGTGCAACGTTAAGACAATGTATTATAAGCTATGTTCTACAACATAGTATAGAGAAATCCAATAACCATATGTTGGTGCAGTAACCGAGTATCTCCGGAGATACCTTGTTATTGCACCGAACACTGTAACCAGGCATTACCATTTGTATGATATCAGTGTATCTAATGAACGGATATACCTGGTTATTGCACCTAAATGTAGACAAAATTATTTTTTATCAGATTATACAAAAACATTAATTTTGAAAAAAAGTGGAGATACCCGGTTCTTGCACCGGACCCTTCAATTGCGTTTTACTCGTGCTGCAACCGGCGGTTTTCTGCGCTGTACGTTTATCACACTCCCCGCCGCCGCGATGTGTACGCGTACATATTGTGACGAGTGGAAATTCAAACGAGACGCATCGGCAGCTGCGACGGCGATACGGTAATACAAGTACATGATATTATACATGTGTATATTTATGGCTCAATAAAAACCATGTTGATGTTTTTTGATATTATATTCATGACGATGATGATACTTATTTCGTTTTTCGCAACTCGTCAACAACATTATATTACGCATACACATATAGCCCCCGCGGGTATACGCGCAACGGCGTACTCTCTCCTCTAAACTTACATTGGCTATAATTATGAAATAAATTATTCGATTTTCAAATTTCGGCTATCCTTTGAATTATAGTTTGCAGTTACTTTTCTCTGCTGGTCTAAGAGATGAAAATACAAATTCCACTATAATTAGTGCTCAATGGCCTATACTAAATGGATATATATTAAACAGATAAATGAAAAAAAAATAATATCTTTTGAGATTTGTATACATGGGCTACGCTCAAAAGTTCGGCTCTTACATTTTATTCGATAATCCCTCAATGTAAGATTAGGTTATAATCTAGATCTTGATCACTGAATTAATAGTAATCAGTAATCACTAATCATAGAAAAATTATTCAAAGAACATTTTTGTAATGATTTCCTATTGTGAGGATGCGGTTGGTTTATGGGGTACCAACATAATAGTGGTTAATTTAACGTATAACAATAGATTTGAAATAATCTTTTATGCTATTGATGCAAATAAGATTTTAACTATAATAAATAAAACAAAATTATATTGGAAAATTGAAGATTTATTATTATGACACTAAGTGATACCAAAATTTGATAAATTCAACGGCGCATAACGATTTAATGAACTAATCATGGATTTGGGTCAATATATTTTGATCTTTAAAGAAATATTAATTATTTATGAATTTATAAAACTCTAATGGATTTATGCAACTCGGCATAAAAGTTTTATATTTTGAAATATTTCCAAAGTGTATCCCCTCCATTCGTCATAAGACCACTACAACTTTTAAATCTGAGTTATGAATTATGATATATACTTTTGCTCGAAATGTCGGGAAAAAACGTAGGTGCAGATTAAATATTATGATTTATAAGTATTTTTGTTTGTGAAAATAATTTATACTAACCTAGCTGTAATCGTTTAAAGTTTTATTTAATGTGTATGCATAAGATTAGTGGGAAAAAATATGTTTCCTTACCGTTTTACTTTTTTCATTAAGATTTAGAAAATGTATTGTTGGTCGTCTATTTGTTATAAATTACACATTTTGAAAAATTAATATTCTAAAAAATAATCACAATATTATTATAGTTTATATTTTAAAATAAGAATTATACTATTGATTATATAGCTGAGTAAGAGAAGAGAATAATTTTAGAAGTGAAAATATATATATAACATTTCAAGGATCGAAAGCTGACCAAAAAAAAAAAACAAATTATATAATTTTGTTATATGTCATTATCAACTTCAATTATTGAATGTCGTAACTTAAAATATTTATAATATTGCGAAAAAAAAATCATACTACATTTAATACTACATGTAATTTAATATAATATTGTAATATGTTATATACTTAATAAGAATACCTCAAATAATACTATAGATATATTATGTCGAACGCAGCCAAATTATAATTATTTTTAAATTAAAATAAAAATTATTATCATAAACATAACACAAATCCTTATGTACATGAATATTGGTAATCTAAGTACCTAGCTATACAATAAAATATCACGCGTTGTAATATAACACAGTGTTTATGTAAATTATATTATGTTTATTTCCCTTTGTGAAAATGAATCTAATTGTATCAAGGCTCACAAACTGTACGACGAATACATTTTTTACAGTGTAAGAATAATTTTGAATATTCACAGAAACGTTTGAAAATGATACAACTTATTATGTTAAGATAAAAATTTTATTTATTTGTACGCAATAAAAATGCGTGAATTTCATAAGATAATTGACATGTTATAGAGCTGGTTCTTACTGCTTTTTATGCGAAACCTATTTTATATTCTTTGAAATTTGTTTTTATATTCGGAACAACTGCTTGGCTCGTTTATAGTCGTTTTGCTGACGTCATATTTGGCAGTGAAGTATATTGATCGCGTTCACGCCAGGTAAGATTTTTAGGTGCAACGCACTCATAATGCCAAAGAAGTATAGCAGTATTATGTATTGGTAGATAAAATAATTTGACAACGGAATCATGGGCATTAATAAAACAATATGTTTTCACATCAAATCAATTTCAAAGTTTAAAATAACAAAAAATTGAGATAGTTTCCAAGGGTCCAAAACTAGCTATTATATTGTGTGGACGCCACAGGTGAAAAATAATACGGAATAGCAGAGAGAAGCATCAAAGAAAATACGAGGTATATATTATATATTGTTACGCTTATATATTTTCATAAATGAAATTTTTATCAATGAGAAAATAGAAATGTGTTCTAGTTTGTAACACGATTCATACAAACCTTGACGAATATGATAACCAACAAATGTAGGGTTTTTATTATTATTATTTTTTTTATCGACATCATGCATGCATTTGAAAGTATAACCCTTAAATAGTATGACGTAATACTGGATAGAAACACGATACTTTAATATTTTCAAATTATTATATGTATTCATCTGAATTAAAAATAATATTTTCGTCAACATACTTTGTACAGTGATAGCTTGTCTCAATTTATTGAACAATTTTATCAATAAAGTCATAATTTATCTTATCACATTTACATATAATTCCTTGTAAAAAGATTTTATTTTTTAATGTAAGACAGCGTATATCATCGACAATTTTTGAAATGTTCATCTTGTTTTTTTCAAACCTCTTCTCATACCTTTTGCTCTGAATAATTTAAGGCTTATGAATGGATATATAATCCAAAAAGAGATACATAATTTGCAATTATATGTGTAAAGTTTAAACTATTATAACTAATAAAACGTTACTTAAAGTAAATATTATAATTTAAAAATAATTCAAACAATGATGATACAATTATTTTAATAAACATGTGTCCGTATATCTTTCACTAACCTGATCATACATTCTACAATAAAATAAGATTTCTAATTAATATTTAGATTCAATATATTATAAACAAGAAAAAAAATGTATTTTTGAAACTAAATAACAAATACTAAAAAATTAACAAAGTGCACAAAAGTCAAAAATATACACAACACCGGAAGAACTTACAAGTACAAGAATGTAAGGTCATAAATAAACTCCATTGAGTGAGGAAATTTATTTAAATATATGCTAATGAAATACAATTACTGTAAGATTTTTAATTCCATATTTTTACAAAATTCATTTTGGTTAGAATTTTATAAATCATATTTTTCCTATAGTAAATATAATATAAATTAGTGATTAATACACATTAGTAAAATATAGTAATTTACTGTAAAATATTTGAATGTTATGTTTTTGTTTGACCTTCAGAAAAAAAAACGATATTTTGCTTTTATTGATTTAATACTGAGACACAAGCACGCGATATGATACACAAAATATTTTGTTCAACTTCCAATTTACATTTTTACAATTACTTATGTATACATAGGATTAACATTTTTTTTTTTTATAATACCCGAAAACAGAAAGTAGTTTCAAAGTTAATTAAAATCTTACTAAAAAATGAGCAGTATAGACGGAAACTAAAATTGATTAATTTTTTATCAGTACAATACTCAATATTATAAAATACATTTTACTCTACGTAGACTTTTTTTAGAACTAATTTAATGTAATAATATTTTGAATAAATAATGTAATCAAAATAAAATAACTAAATAAATATTTATGTATCAACGAATGACAATCAACTATCAGTAAAAAATAAATCGAGAATATTACAAAAATAATCCTTTCATAAATTGATAAATATTAAAAAAATCAAATCATAAATCCACGGGTAGACCGACACTTGTACGATAAAATATAAAAACTTTCTGTGTAAATCTCGTTATCTTTTTGTATATATTATTATATCAAAAGTGTTTTTTTTTGTAACTACCATTTAGCTTAGGGATTAAAAACTTAATCGAAAGTTCGTTTTTTCCCAAACATAATAATTATATGAGCGATTAAGTAATGGGAACATAGCCGTAATAAATTAGTTTTAAGGGTTTTAATACTGTCGACAATAGAAAATTACTTATTTAATTTCCATGTGTGTATACTTTAAAATTACAAATATTTTAAATACTTAATGTTACGGGTAAATTATTATCATATTGTACATTTTTCACAAATATTATGAAGTTGAAAATTGATATAATTATATAATGTGGTCTTAAAATTCAAATAGTAATTTTATTCTTATTATTTTTCTAGAAACATAATATGTATACAATATATATGAGTATTGAAGTAATTATCTTCAATTTTCAAAGCATTCTAAGGAAAGTGAAGAATGTATTGGTTTTACAAATTTGTTAATTCTGATGTACTTTGAAACATTGTTTTTATAAAGATATATTGTTCGTCAAAATATTCAAAAAGTTATACATAGCCAGCTTATCAATCAATTATAAATTGATAACAGATAATATTTAAAACCGGTCATATTTCAAATAGTAATTTGTTGTAATATAGAAACAATAGTCTAAGAGAAGATTTTTACCGATTATTTACAGGTTGTAGATTATTCAAGTTATTGAAGTAAATAGTAATCGTCTCTAACTTATAAACGGTTATAATTTCTTATAGTTTAGACATCTTTGATAGCTCCCCAACTCATATTTCTATTACTTATACAACGAAGAAAATAAAAGTATTGGTAGGTGCACCAACTTGACTAACGATAGTAAGACGTATAGACGTATAGTAACTGCAAAACAAGTGTGGATGTAGTCTTGCATCATCGATTTTTCCATTTCAAGTCTTCAAAACGATACAATCTTTAAGACCTTGGAAATAATGGTTGATACCTAGTAAACTAAATCCTATCAGCGAGGATAAGAACAAATAAGACCCATCTATGTCGAAGGACGAAAAACCTTCCAAAGTTAACATTCGGCAATAATGATCGATCACATTAATTCTTATCGATGACAATATTGATGATTATTTATTACATTTCGATTAACGAAGATAAGAAAATTAAACCGAATCGGTTACAATGTATCAAACACACGGTAAAGATCCATTTTTCGTCACCCACGTGAGTCGAATAATACAATTGTTCACATAAATAAAAAAAAAACCACAAAATTCCAAGTCCATTCATTTTTCCAATTACCATTAAACGAGTATAACTAAACTGGTAGCCGGAGCGTTTTGGAATGTTTATGCCCAAAAGAATTGTCTGTATTAGTGAGTTAGAAAAGTTGTTTTCGTAATTCATAAAATATACACGTACAGATAAAATGATACATTATATAGTTGTTTAAATTATATGTTATCAACAGTTACACTATTTGTAATTTGTTTATTGTCTTTATACCGTTAATAATACATTTTATTTAAATAATGTTTACAATAACTTTTTAAGACATTGTAAATTGTTTTAATTTTAAATACAATGTAACTCTAGAAAAACAATCACTTAATGTAGAATTTGATAACTATACTCGCCTATACATTCATTTTCAATGTAATGCGATAAATACAACAAACAATAGTTAATCAGAAATAAAAACGTTTTCATGGCATTTCAAGTTTTAACAGTGTTAACGTGAAAATTTAATTTTACTGCAGATTATTATTTTATCAACCGTTCAGTCCTTGTCCTTTTTGTGTTTGCCTATCATATAACCACATGTAAGAATATCAGACCTATGGGCCACGAATCGTATTAGAATACGTCAGATGGTCTTGAAAACAAACACTTCTCAATTTATAGCCTAGTGTTATTGAACTTTTACGTTATACACCTTCTAACACAGATGTCCTTCAAATGTTGACCTCTTGTTGCGAAAAACGTAATTGATTTTACACGTGTTTTTACACAGAAATACGGGAGACAGATCAAAAAAAAAATTCACTCTAAAAGTGCATTTTAGTTGTTCGTTTCATTCCATGTTGATATATTTTAGTCTACTTGAAATACCATACTAAACAAATATACAAGCATTTTTTGAACGGAAATTATGATAGTTGAAAACATTTTTATAACATTAATATTATTATTATACTTACAATGTTATAATATAGTTAACAACAATTTATTTATTGTAGGTTGTACAGTCAAACAATGACTTAATTTTAAAGTATTCAGAATTAACATAAATTATTATTTTTGCAAATGCCATAATTTATTTCACATATGATAAATATATGCGTAAAGAACATACACAATTAAAGGGAGCACATGTGTTAAACCTGGAACGGATTGTAAACAAAAAAGGACAAATCGTTTCCCATTTATTTGATGTCAGTACAACAGTATAAGCAATTAAAAAGGACAATCCTTTTAAAAACAAAAACTGCCGAATTTCCGAGAGAAATTCAATGAAATAAAAAACATAACAATATTTTGTCTTTGTTTTGTCATTGGCGCATACTATTAATACAAACACAAAAAAAGAATCAGATTTAATAAAATATTATAATTATTACAGTAATATGTTTGTGATTAAATGTATGAACACATCAGTTAGCATTTTTAAAATATATAATTGAAACCTTCATGTTATATTGAAAATAAAATCATAAACAAAATTAAATAACTCAAATGAACATTTAATATAAATAAGAAAAAATGATTTATTATTTAGCTCATCAGCCAACATCCTTTGTAGCTATACCTACCTTATTTAATAGTGTAAATGTATTATTTTCCTAATAATATTAAATTACAAACAATAATAAATACGATCTCATAATATAGTGAGTACGGTTTTCGGCTTTATTTTATAGTTACACTAATATAAATGTATTATCACATACTGCTATAATTTATTGTTTCACATTTTTTTCAACACAAAATCTCACAACATTTAATTTATATAATGTTATTCTCGATAAACAAAAATACTACAACAAAAGTAATTTTTAACTAAAAAACATTAATTTTCATACGAGTTTTAATTTATGACAAAATGTACAATGATATTTGAACAAATCTTTAATATTTTGTATCATTTTTTCTTAAAATGCAATCAAGTATCTGATATATAGACGACGGAGTGGCCCGCAGTGATATGCCATTGGAAATATCTCCGCAATTTTTTTTTATATAAATACAATTTAATAACGAAGGATATAATATGAAACCTTTATAGTCCTACTTGTATTTTTATCCCTGGACCAGCTTGAAAAAATAATTTTATAAAAGTTATTAAATTTGTAATTTATTAGAATGTCCATTAAACTACAAAATTATTCAGTACAAATTGTTTGAGTTTTTTTTTTTTTTTTAATATATTAGAATTTTCTTAATTATAATATATTTTATTAAATGAGCAAAAACATTTTGTGTCTTAATGAAGTTGAGTTACATTTGTAATATATGCATACAAGATATTTATTATATTAATAATATGTATTTTGCAGACTTTCACTTGGTTTAATTTTTCGAATTTGATAATTTACTTTTATAATTTCAACTTTCAAGTACAAGCAAATAAATACATAGGCACTACACAAAAAAAACTTACACTTGCAACCAGCGTCATACCGAATGATTTTAGTATTTAATTTGATTAAGTTTGTAATAAAATCTAAAGAGCATGCCACATCAAAATTTATATTTCCCTGTCTCCTGTGAGCTTAAAATAACAAAATTACGCTTTGCGAGTCAAAACAATTACGTTTATAGTGAACCCACTACGGAAGAAACGGTGACGTAGGTGTTGTAGAGAGTCAACTATGTAATTTAGTTATATTCAAGGGTATTTATGACTACTGCATCTTTTTTGTTTTATAATTCTGCAATTGTTTTTTTTTTCATCGCGTTACTTTTTTTAATTGATAATTGATTTTCAAACATTTTAATAATATAGCCGAATGATAAAAAAACATAATTTATTTGAACATAAAATATAATATAAATCCGAATAAAATATTTCAAACCTCTATTGGTCTAATAAAGATATCTCTTCATTATTAGGCTTATCATAACTAGGTCAATGTTTTACAAATTTATTTATTTGAATGAGTAGTATAAAATGTATTCAATATTATAAGCTAAGTTTTTCTTTTAAAACGATAAGAAAATACTAAATATGGTAA
Source organism: Periphyllus acericola (assembly GCA_949715065.1). Lineage (NCBI taxonomy): Eukaryota > Metazoa > Arthropoda > Insecta > Hemiptera > Aphididae > Periphyllus > Periphyllus acericola. Next base: position 14,414,010 of record OX454269.1, read on the forward strand.
ACACTTAAATTGATTGAAACTGAAAGTAACTATAAACAAGACATAAAAAATATTGTAATAACCAAATTTTTATATTTTACAGTTCCATACACGTATCTAGAAACAAAATAATACTTACTTGAACCAATTGATATTTATTGAAAATTTAAATCATAATCAACATAACCATCACAATATTTTTGTAGAATATTATCGTTTTCATTTTAGTTTATAACATGATAATAATTCAAAGTAATAGTGAGAATTATTTATATAATGCTATATTTAGCTGTTTTGAACTATAAGTACTTGATTTATATAGCCTTGTTACGAAACCTAAGGGGAATGTAAAGGCTTATTTTTTTAAATAAATTAACTGAATCGTGAAGTTTATTAAAATGTAATTATCTTGTAGTAATATAGCGTTGAAATAGAAAACCGGACAAATATACTCCACACGTATAAAGTACTTCAAGTCGATGACAGCTATTCAATCAATTAAAAGTGATGTCGAGTAAAACTTTGAGCTACCTTACACATATCTAAAATGTCCCTTGAATGTATAATATACGTATATATACATATATTTTTTTTTCTGAAGAAATGTTTAAATGTTCCCCAGTACACTTGTACAAAACACATTTTAAACATTACTCATTTATATATAAAAGCTTTGTATACAACAATATGTTTTTGACTTCTTATAACTCATCTTTTCATTAAAATATTGATACAACACTTTGCATTTATACAGGCCGGCTTTTTGCACACTTAATGAATTGAGTACTCTTTTGGTTAGGCCTCTTAGGAGTTATGACGGTGTTTTAGATTCAAAAAGTCTAGTTGTAGCAATGTACTATCAGTATTGAAATTTGGTATTGTTTTTATTTTATTTAAGTAATATAATTTGAAATCTATACAGTGAATCATCATACATTAATATGATAACAATAATAACTATGTATATACATTATAAATTATGTGTGAGCAGCTTGGTGGACGTGATTGGAGAAATCATCCAACTAAATACCACCTATTTATAGCTTGATTTATGTGATTTTTGGTTGAGCATCTCTTGGTCATATTTTAAATTTTTATTCAGTATGCAAGTTTAACTTAATATAATATAAAAATTAGCCTGATATGCTATTAAACATTTTTTCTTTTTTTTTTAAATTTTAGTTTATTTTAATTATATTTATATCGATTTAATTTGAACGTCATTTACTATGTTTATTGTTTACATCAAATATATGCACTCGTTTAATTCTATATACTATTAGCATCTACTCAACGCTACTTACGCTAGGGTTAACTATAACAAATTAAATCGACCTGTTTGGATTTAAAAAACTTCAAAGTCTCCCAATTGACCATATGGTGAACAATGGCAATCATGCGTCATGATGCATTGAGGTATCATTGATAAGTCACACCAATTATTACAAAGATTGATAGATGATCACGCGAATAATTTTGTAGCGTGTCGACACCACTTAATTTCCCCGGCACTCCGTATAACTTTCACTTACTGGCATGTAGCAGGTATATTATTTAATTAGTTAACGTCAGACGGCATTTACATGAGATATTTATAATTATTCAGAAAATTTATATTTTATACGTGCAATAATAAAAACATTTAGTTATAAACAATAACAAACTAGATATGTTATACAGATAGTAACAGTAAAGACAATTTAAAGTGTCCTATTAAGCTGAGGAAATAAGAAAAACTTTTCTTACTACTTAAAATCAAAAATATAGTAATTGTTGAGAACGCGAACCATCCTATGGATAGAATTGTTTTAGTTCGTGTGATGAGAGGGAACGTGGAATAGAAAATGGTTCTAGTTTCATGGATAAGGAACAATATGGAGGATATTATTGTACAATAATTCAAATAAATCCAAATTGTAGATCTGGGTCATTGATTGAACCATTTAGCAACGAGAAGATAAAATGTATGTCTGCTTCATGAAGTTTAGAAGTAAGAGTAGGAATTTTTAGTAATGACTAATGAGTAATGACCAATAAGCTAATAGAAGTATAGTCATGAAAAGAGTAATACATTTTAAGAACAAAAGCTGGGTAAAAAAGGAGTCTGTATAAAACTCTTATAGAAACATTTTGATGCTAGTTGTTGAAATTGACAATAATATTTTATACGAGAAATTATGTGGAATTTCAAATAAGACTGAGTTATATAGGTACACAAGAATAGATAGGCATATTATATATTTTTTCGAATATTCATTTTTTTAAAGAACCTGATGGTTTTAATTATATTATAAAAGCTTAAGTTTAATTACATTTTAAAGCATTAACACAGCAATTGTAAAAGTAATTTTCAGAATATTTTAATGATGTTGCTTTATGTTCATTCATTTTAAAAACTGCTTTAATTTTTAATGATTGTATATTTTATTTCAATAAATGTGCAGAGTGAGCAAATTTAATGACTAAACCCAATAACTGATGTTATTTTTTGAAAGAATAAATGTAACTTATTAATTATTAATACAATTAATACTGTTGAATAGCTCAACCATTTATAAGGATGAAAGAATTTCCATTTCAGTTAAATTATGCAAAACTAAAAAATTATTAAACACAATCCTTATAAGATTTTAATATAACATGAATATACACTTATTAAATAGTCTTTAAATGTAAGATACAATTGGTAGATATCATCAATTATATCATGATTATATAATAAAAACACAAATCGTATACAGCATCTTAAATAAGAAGATTATTTATAAAAAATACGAATAAGAATAAGAATGCCTATAATGTATGTGAATACAATAAGACGATGAACAAATTAATAAGAAATGTAATGTTTTTGTTGAATACATGTATGTATTACCTTGCCATTGAAAAGTCAAAACTTTAAATTGTATTTATATTAATTAGTTAAACCTTTGTTTGCTTTGATGTTTTTCAACGTTAACGCTTTTAAAATAATATCTTTGAATTTCATTTGAAGTAACTAATAAATGGTTATAATGTTATCCAATTTTAGTATAACTGTATTATTATTCTATGCCCTAATACATTGTAATCACTTATTGTGATTACTTGCCTCGCTTAACTAACTTCAATAGAAACCCGTATTTTATTAATAAATAAAATTAACCTTTGTATATGTGTATGCAAAAATAAAATCATCAAAATCAGATTTTCAGCAGTTATGAAATAATCATAATTATTTGAGAAAATCACATCCAAACAGTATGTCAGGTTAAACTAGGTTATTTATTGGGTTACTTTCTAGTAAAATTATTATTTTAAAATCGTATAACAAGAATATTTTAAGTGAGATAATTATAAAATTCTTAAATAACTATGGTTGTATTATATTCACTGTACTTATTTCAAAATGTAATTTGACTAGCATATATTAATTTAGAAGAAACATTATTGTTAAAACAACATTACAATAATCATTGTCGTAAAACGAAAGTCATTGTTTATATAACTAATCATCAGCTATTCATTGTCCCTTATCCTCTTAAAATGTACGTTTTACCACACGGTAAATATGCCTAACCATAAGAGCAAACACAAAAAACATGGCTGCAGGTATACAAGTCTACTCCTCAACAGCCAATGATTATTTATAGTTTCGACATTATGTTTCAGTAACACTAATTTTCCTACAATTACATGTAAATTCGAATATTTTCAATCAATATTGTAAAATATAACATTTGTAAATAATAATTGAAAAACTAGTTACATTAATTTATAACTTATTTATTTTAATGTTACTTGTAAGTTTTAGGTATGTAAAGAAATTTCTAGAAAATGTAATGGTGGATCATTAATATCATGTTCCGACCGGAGAAATTAGTAGTAGTTGAAAGAAGTAAAATCTAAAACAACTATCTGTTGAAAACATTTAACCATATTAAATGAACACTTTATAGTGACACAGAAAAAAATATTATATTATTATAAGCCTTATAAAATTAAAATAAATTAGTAACGCTACTGTTAATAATATTTGGTTAAAATCAACTTATAATAGTTACTTTTTTATACAGCTAATTAGTCTTACAAAGAGCTATAGATACACTTTTATCTTATCATTTTCAACGCATATTCAAAAATTCTAGTTTTCCTTATTTATATGTATATATAAATAACAGAAAGCATGAACATACACTCTATGGATTAAATTTTAAATCTAATATCATGAAATTTAAATTCTGAAGGAATGTATAGGAAAAAATATTGGAAAAAAAACAAAATAAAATGAAAACCGTATTAATATTTTCTGTACAACTTTACGCTTAAAAACATTTTAACCATTAGGACCGTTCTTGAATGACTGATAAAAAAGTAATAAAAATCATAAGAATCAAGGGTGCGTAAATATTTATAATTTCCGTTAACCAATAGAATTATGTTTTGAAGAGAAATGCTGCGGTTACTTAGATATCTTCACAATTTAAAACATGAAAACAGTCTTCACGTCTAATATTATATTATACTAGCGTCTTAAAATCTAGAAGTGTCTTTCAATAAAAACTTTAAAATGTTGGTTTTCTAAAACTCATGTCTTGAAACATTTCATTAATTTACAAAAAAATTACTAAAATATCAAAATACTTCAAATGAGTAAAAAGTCTTATAAATACTATATTGATATAATTCTCTAATCAAAATAGTTTAAAATAAAACTTATAATCTCTATTAAAATTCGATTGATAAATAGCACACAAAAATAAAATTGCGTACAAGTATCGTTATGTTTTCACTTTTAAGCAAAATTCATTGTATTATATTATTATAATGTCCGCATAGTTATAAAAATAAATATAGTGTACCTATAACGCCAATGTTTCAATATACCTATAATATAGAATTGATGTCTTCATTCATGATTTCAATATATTATAATGAATATTATAGTCTTATTCTCTCTTATATGAACCTAATCAAAAATTATTAATATTTAATTATTGTCTAATGATTATAATACAAATAAGAAGTAAAATTAAATTTTTGAAATTTTTTATTTTATATGTACATATGTTGTCAACATTTCAATATTTCAATAGATACGTTATAACTTCACTAAATGTAGGCATCAATATTTGAATTTGTTATGGATAAAACCATGTTGTGCAATGTTGTGTTATAGTTTATACTTTCTGCAGACAATAGTTGATCGATCAATGGCTATTTTTAACTTGTTTTCAACTTTACCTTAACATTTAATTAAAGTTAAATATTTATTTGAACGGCTTCCATTATATTATAATTATCCCGTTTCATTTTACTTCAATTAATTACTATTCATTGCCTATAATTGCTAATTAAATAATTTGACACATTACTAAACATTTTAACAGATACAGAAGTGAATTAATATTATTTTACGCATAAATGCATATATTCGTAAACATATACCTATACATAAATTAATACATTACGAACTTGTTCACAAATAAGATTTTGAGTTTATAGCTTAATAATTATTGTATTGTGATTCATATTCCAATAAATGATCTTTTCGAATCTTTGAGTAATTAAATATAGCTGATTTACCTTTTATTATTAATTATAAATGTTTTCTAAAAATTCAACATCACTTTATTAATTCTATATATCATTCTTACAATCTGTGTATATTAAAATAAAATAAGCAATAACCTGAAAATAAATAGTTTAGAATTAGATAGTGAAAAGAAGCGAGGATGTTCAGTGACCGGAAACTTATTTGAATATGTTTCATGGGGTTCATTGGACAGGGTCAAGAAAATCCGGATGATCCAACATCATTTGGAGTAAGAAGTAGGGTTCTCATGAATTAAGGTACTCTATACCAGCTAGAGTATGTTTTTTAGTTAATTGTTGATCGTTGATTAATATTGTTTATTGTTTTTCATTGTTTATGTGCTTTGGTTTTTAATTCGTGTCTATGTATGATTAATGATTATACTGTTAGTTTTCTGCAGTTTATATATTACATTGTTTTTTTATACGACCAGATTAAATGTTTATCAATTGGCCTGCCTAAAAGCTGATGAACACAGAAAAAATAAAAAGACAAAAATCATTGATATGAAAGGCATTGGATCACGGGAAATAGTATAGTAAATAATTAAACTGAGTTACAAGAAAAAACTAACATAACACACATAACGCAGATGGTACATGTACCGAATTACCATTCAAATATATAAACTGATTCGTTCAACGTACAATATTAAAATAATTTTGATTAAATGATAATTTATTAATTAGTATTAACTTTTAGTTTAGCTAATATAAGAACTTTTTATATATCAAGAAATATGCAGACAAATGGAAATTTAATTTAAGTAATTTTTGTAATTTTTTTCTACACAACCAAATAACAACAAAAAAAAATTATACTAATTAATATTTTGTTCTTATTCCATTCAAATCTATCGTATAATTCTGGATTTCCTCAAGTCAAATTTATGTTTCACTTTCTTCTAATCCTTTGGTCTTAAGGTTCTTGACTTATATAAGGACGAATAAATACTATAATTTATTTTCTTGGTACCTCCCACGTAAGATATTACTTTACACATAAAATACCTTTTACAAAAACGAATGGATATAATTATTTTTTTTTGTTTTATTGTCAAGATTTTTTTCGTAACTAATAGATTAGAAAAATATAGGTACCTTTAAAATATTTCGATTTTAAAACATTTTTGATATTTTGTATGCATTTTTCGACGGATTGTTTAATTCTCGCATTACAATTATGAATTAATATAAGAATGTTGACTTCTTTCATTTTTTTAAATTTATGTAGAATATGCCCGAATCTACGAAGTGATATTGTGGACAATAAGATTCGATCGCTTAAGAGTATATAGTGATCTATATATAATACCTGTTTAGTATTAATAATGATAAAATTACTATTTCGATTACCTATTTAAATAAATATATGCCAAGCATAATTATTGTAAGCCCATAAACGTTTATATTTATAATAATAAATATTTTTTTGTATGGTTGAGCGTGATAAGCAATAAGCTATATATCCGAAACATACATAAAAAATAATGTATTATATTCTTAAATTTGTACTTATTTTCTTTCGACGTTAATTTGAACAAATAAATGTAAATAAATTAATTAATTCCAGTTTATTAAAAAATAACTTTACAAATACGGTTAATGAATAAAAAAAATAATTGTGTAAAAAGAAAAATTAAATGAGTAGGAAAAGAAAACTGTATAAATCGTTGATGAAAAAATACATTAAAAGTTCGGGTTTATTGATCCAAAAAGTTAATTTTTACTGTTTTTTGTTCTTTTTTCAACACAGCTATAGAAAAATAATGACATAACTAAAATGATTTGGTTTTATTCCTTTGGGCCCCGTGACTTACTTTTTTACTGTGGCAGAAATTAAAATTAAAATAATATTATAAAATATGTACTTATTCTATTTTTAAACTACCAATTTAAATCAATTTTTATTTCTTATAGGATATTCTAACACTTAAACGAAAAAATCAATAAAGTTTATTATTGCGAATTGAGAAAAATAATGTTTTTAGTTTATTATTATAATACAATGTATATACGTATAGTATAGATTCAATCAGCTGAAACATATTGATCACTCTAAAATTATTAAAATTAACTTGTTAAACAATGATTGGTTTTCAATGTTTTCATACATTTACAATATTTATTACCATTATAAAATCGATAAAACATGTGAAAACGCTTGTCATAATGTCAATGTGTTTTATTTTTAAGTTACATGAGTTATACTTATATTGTTGTTTGTTAAGTACCTATTTTTAAATGACTATATTTTTTTATGAGTAAGTATAATTATTAAATTGAAATTATTACAATAATAAATGAGCTATAGAGGATAATAAATATTTTTTAACTGTGAAATATTAGTTTAACTTTTAAAACGTAAATAAATTATTGAAACATGAAACGCTATCATCTAAAAATCAAGTAATTAAATTTTACGTTTGAACGCCAACATTCAAATAACATTTTTAATGGAGACATTTTGTATGAGATATAATTTAACGGGCCGCTTAGTTATTATTTAAAATATGAAAGCAATGGTAAATCGTCGATTCTGACCAAGCTCAGTTCATTATAAAGATAGTTGAAAGTATTAAATATATAGGTATATCATAAAATTATTTTAGGATTTAAGATTTTTCTTTTCACAAAAAATGTCTTCTTCATATTTCCCTGTCACTCTGCCATGTCTTTTAGCTCCCTGTAAGTAGTGACTCCTGCATCATGCATTATTTGGCTGATGTATTTTGTTCTTGATCTTCCTCTTGATCATATTCCTTCCATAATTCTTTTAAGTATTAAACGGTGTAATTAATCCCCATGTCTCAACGTGTGCCCTATCATCTGCCATCTTCATATCTTTAGAGTATCTATCAATGTTCTTTTATCTCCTTTTCTCTTCAAAATGTGTTCATTTGTTTTTCTTTCAATCCAACTTATTCTCTGCATCTTTCCCCAACACCACATTTCTAGCGCTTCTAACAGTTTGACTATTGATATATTATAATAATTACTCATAATTATAACCTTTAGCGCGTTAAACAGTTACATTTTAGCAATAATTAATATCAACATTTTCTTTAATGTGAACATTTAGTTCTCATTACATAATAATGCATTATTTATCATAGATTCTGAGTAAAGTTAGCTGGTTCAGAAATAAACAATATTTTTTTTGTATATTTTTTTTTTCTTTTTAAGCATATGGCATGGTATTTTTGTACAACAATATTTTTCTTAAAAACAAGTTTATAAAATGACACATTTTAGATTATATTTTTAATTAAATGTTCAGAATTTCCTATTATGGGAAAATATAAAACGTATATTGTTTTTTCTGAAAAAGTACCATAAAACCATAATTTCATAATTTCATTTCTGTTATTATAGATTTTTTTCTAGTATCTTTCCTATAACATATCAAATGGATAAACAGGTACTTTATGCACGCCATAATAATCACCGTAATGTAATAAATGAAGAAAAATGTATTTCATATCACGTCATATTAAATTAAATTTCATACAATTCCAAAAAATCATTACATGCGATGTCTGAAACTATCGGGTTTTATTAGTTTTTTGAAAGGCGAAACACCTCGTCATTTTGTACACCTTGGTCGTTTAGCTTTATTAGCCTACAATATATAGTTTTATGTGTATGTGAAAATACTTTACAATACCAATATAATTTTCATAGTTATGTTGTGTAGTTGTCATAATAATAATAAATATTATTGTTAAATTAATTTAATCAAAATCCACATTATAACGGTATCAGTTACATATTCGAACACCAATTCTTATTTTTTGAATTGTTTGTTGGTGTAAAGGCAAATAGAATAATATTGTGTTGATATCCGTATAAATTCGTATTGCTATAGTTCCTTTAAAGTTTAGTTGAGCTACACTTTGATGTTTGGCTTATGACACGAAATTCGAGATGAAATTGATCAATGTAAATTAGATATAGTTTTAATTTAATTCACAATAACATCTACTCATATATATAAATATATAGGTATTTTAACTATATATCTCATTAATTAATTTCAAAAGTCGGTAAAAAAAAATAGTATTTAATTGGTATAGAAATGTAGTTATATTTTAATAAATTATTTTCCTTCGGAGTAATAGTAAGATTTTCAAAGTGATCTTATTACGTTGGAATATTTCTTAAAAATATCAAACACTGTTATAAAGAAATAATAAATCTATAAAATATAAATAAAAAAAAAATACAAATTATTATTAATTAGACGTGTTAGGTACAATGTGTTGATAATTTAAATACACACACTATATTCCATCTCTATATTCCAACTCTATATTCCATCTCTATATTCTATAACATTGAAAAGACAAACTACGCACCAATAATTGCAAGTGAATACAGCTTGTATAATTTCGTTATATTTTATTAAATAACTATCTATTAACCTATATTGAATTAAATTACTTTTTTACTTTCTGCAATCTAATTGTTAGCAAGTATGTGACAGGTATGTTTGTGTTTTATGTACACAAAAAAAAATTAAAAACTGTTAGTTATATACCAATAGTAAGATTGTCTTTAGTTTAAATTTTAAATGAATGCTATATTTATAATTTGAAGTATTTTATAAATTACTTAATTTAATTTTTGTTCCTTTTAATATTCTAAATATAATTAACCCTGCTTATATTTTCATTTAATATAACAAATATTTTTGTGCGTTTATGTTTCATTTTAAGTAAATATTAATTAGTCTTAATAAATGATTTTGAAACTTGTTTATTTTACCCTATAATTTTTAACCATTTAGAATATAGGTTTAGGTATAGGTGTGTATTTGTTTCTCTCATCAAACATAATTGAATGTAAACATTTTGAAATAGTTAAAAAATATCATAAGAATCTAACTTAAATATTTTTTTGTTATCTGTGATTTATGTAGGCATAGATATAGGTTATGTATTAATGTAAGTACTCTTAGGTATTAATGATTTTTTTTAAAAAAATTCAATAATTTTTCAATCAATATTGAATATCTCGAATCTGAAAATCAGTTTTGTGTAGTTTAAATGTTTTATTATAGAACAACAAAATCACTCAGGTAAAATAAATGAAATAAATGTTTTAATATTTTTCATGAAATATCCTGCACTCCAAGTAGTTTTAACTAAACATTAACTGTTTTTACGAAGAAACAATGATAAACCGAGAAACTTAATTCAGCCCCACCACCTTGTATGGTTCTGTAATTAATTAATTCATTTGACATAATAATATTTAAGACAATTTTTAGATTTGTTCCATAATAATTTTAAGTCATGAAAACTGATCCTCTTGTTATTTGAGTTCTTAGTACTTAGCCTATATAATTAAAGTATTTTATGACATTTTGATTATAAAATATTAATTTTCTTAAAATAAAATTGAATTGTATATTCTTTTATTTTGTAATAAGTAAAGCTATTAATGTACAGTTAACCGGATATTTATATTCATAGACCTGGCCATACATAAAAATTATGTTTTACAGGGGCATTACAAATCTTGCTTTATATATCAATTAATATGTAACGTTTTTTAACAACTCTCCGTAGTAATCCTTAATCAACAGCATATTCAAAGCTAGTAGCTTTTCAATCACAAAAATCATTTAAACTATAATATCTGAACATATATGTATATATTAAAATAAGTGTACTTAATTCCACCTTATATTGAAGATAAAAATATTATTTATATAATTTTTAATACTATTACAAATAATTTAAGTTCACAATATTTTAATTTGTTATGCAATTTAATAAACGTTTGTGTATAGGTATAGTGAGTTGTATGAGAGCCAATTTTTTCTAACATTAATAGTATTAAAAAATCTTTATCGGAAACAAAAAACATTGATGAGTCTTACTTCATTTAACCTATATTTATTATAATATCGTGAATCTGTCATAAATGTCATAATTTGTGTATTATACAATTTACATTAACAATTAAATACATTTTAATCATTTAAATATCATAGTTATATTCATTATTAATAATCTTCGGATAAGATATCCATATATAATCTCTTTTAATGTATGGAATAATCGTTTATAAAATAGTTTAAGACACACCCACATCGGTAGCCTTAGTACTTGGAAATTGAATATACTACATCAAATATAAATTTTATCATGCATAGATAACCATAGAAAATGAAAATTATTTCATTGCATACAATTTGTTTTATGCTGTAATGTGTAATGTGCAAATCTTTTTAATTCAAAATACATTGTAATAACATAACTTTCAATTGTAATTAAAAACCATACCTAACCCCATTCCTAGTCCTACGAAAAGCATCAACTAAACATTCACATGGATACGGGTTTTTGCAGAGAAAGAGTTAAAATATTGAATCCAACGGAAATAATAAATAACCATCATTTTTGATAAAATAACAGGCCATAGGGGGTCTGCCTTGTATACACTATACCTAAACAATATAAACAAGAGTATACCACATATTATAGATAACAATGTATATAACAGTTTTATATCGGGTACACGATTGTCACTTAAAATTATAGGCTTGTGTACATCGTGCTATTATGATAATACGTGTTTATGTATGATGTGTAGATGTGTGACGTGTGTATGTATTATCATGCCAAACCAATGGCGATAATATTATCATGCTTACGGCTATTAATCTACATTTATCCCTTCATTCTAATTAATCCGTTGCGTACACGGCACCTATGATATATACTCTGGTTGATTTTCAATTAAAGCCGCACGTTAAAAGAGGCTATCGAATACAGAGAAACCGTTGTTGTTTGTCCTTCGTCACTTCACTCCCAGGGTAGGGTACAAGGTGGCGTACACGTGGTATGACATACTTCGTTCCTTTGTATATTTCACAAGAGTCTGGAACGGGTACAGTATGTAGTTGTACCTATATAATATTTGTTTAAAAATAATGACTTATTGTTACATATTTCACAAAACAACAAAAATACAGTTCTTTATGGAGATCTTAGATACCTCTATTAACTAATCATGTTCTGAAATTTTAAAGCATATACTTACGAAATTATACATATAGATAAAATAAAGACAATAAGTTCAACATTTTTAACTACCGGAAAATTTAAGCTTGCAAAATTAAAAATATATGAAACTCCTAAATTGGGTGAAATATAATAGTAGAACCAAATTTCTTGCACATAAACAAAAAAAAACACATATCAAAAAAACCAATATATTCCTCGTTTTACTCTCAATCTAAAATACACATTTAATTTTCTTTCATTATACTATACGTAGAGTGTTTATTTACATATAATGGTTAAATTTTTAAAATATTGAAATGAAATTGACGAATTTAAAGGGGAAAAAATATTAAGTACACTCACTCATACGATTTCAATACATCCTTCTATTCAGATGTTATGAAAACAAAATTAAAACTATGATTAAATATCATAACACAAACAAAGAAAATTATTATTTTCATATACTGCCATAACTGACTTATAAGTGATCCACATAGGAAATAGTTCAATATTAATATTACATGTCATTTAATTTTCATTATTTATAAGAACATCAAGTTTTAAATAGACTCCTTTACTCGCTATTCTTTTGGCACAGTTTTCCTATAGAAATTATGCCTATAAATAATTATATTGTTTATAGTTAAATCAATTAACAATACCTACTGTTCTAAAATAAGACCTAACTGTCAACAAAATACGTTCACACTATAGTCACTATAAACTTGGTATGACGTTTCGTGTAGAATAATAGAAAATTATAAGAACGTTCTCGAAATCGCATACATATTTTCTTTTGATACATTTTATACGTTTAGCGCATGACGTAGACTGTATTTTTTAGTACTCGACACCAAGACCTTAAAATGATGAAATTTAGTATCGCATTATTTAAAATTTTACATTTCGCAAGAAGCGAATATGTAAAATCGAGGACTGTTGCGAGGATTTTTTACTTCTGTATACACTTTTTTGGGTACCTACTGAATATATTTATAAAAAAAAAAATTTAATGCGGCTGAATCGTATACACTGTACGATACAACAAGATAGAAAAATAAAAATAAAAAAGAAAACATCATCATAAAACTATAATATTCATATGTTATAATTATTACGATCAAATAAAAAAAAAACACTACAAAAGATTTTGTACCCCATGACAGTTAAGTACTACTTTTGCCTATCCAGTACGCCGGGTTTATTATTTTCTTAACCCAATAATAATTTCAAATACGTATATCCTACATTTTTTTGGTTGCAAATGATAAGTATACGTGTATGTTCTTTTTTATGATCATTAGCTAACTTTGTACATATTTAAAAGCAAGCCGTTATATTGTCTTAGTACTCTAACATCTAAATAGTAAATCAATTAAGAATGAGTATAGGTACTAGTAATAAGTATAAGATTTAAAATAACCACACTAAAAACACCCAATACTTGTTATCGGTTAATAATTTATTTTCCATTTTTATTTCAAAATATATTTTTACTTTTAGTTTTAAAAGAGCGTCATTAAATTTAATACTTCCTCTTCGCAATAAGTAGCTAAGCGCAAAGGAGAATTTTTAGATTTTTCGTGAACACGTCGATTAAAATATTTATAACAACATACCGATTTGAGGAAAGTTAAATTATTTTAAAGCTCTATATTTTGTTAAATATGAATATTAGCATTGAATAACTATTTATATATTTATAAAATATATTTAACTTCACAAAGCCATTTAAAAATGTAAAAGAAAATAATGATATTCTAACCTTTATAAATATAATGTACCTAATAATATATAGTTATTGTTGTATAAAACATCATCGGTCAAATAACGAACTGTAAGTCTGGAAGTCTAAAACAAAATTGATTGCGTATGATAAAAATAACAAAAATTAATATGTCATTTATAAAACCTTTAGTAAAAGATTTTAAATAATTAATAGTATCGTTATTTTTGAAACGATTCCATTATGAAAATATTTGTTTTTCGAAGTTTCAGTTTTTCAAGGTTTCGATACTTTGTAAATCACTATATATATATATATATATATATATATATATGAATATATGATATATAACAATAGCCCTATACATAGATATAATAGGTATAAAGTATTATTTTTATTTTATTATTTGGTGTCCATCACGCTTACGGCTTCTATTTATAACTTATATTGCTACTCAAAAGCTATGAAAGCTAAAAGCGTCTCCATTGAATATTTTCGGTTCAATTATAATTTGAAACTATTTTGTCATCTGTTAGTTTTATTATAAATATATGCGAATTGATTCATAATTTATAAATTAGGAACTTTTCATTTATTTTTGGCTCTTAATTTATTACTATTATCATGTATTTTTTTACATTATTGCGTGTATGAAATGTATATAATAATTTAGGAACAAATAAAAAGAGTAATTTCTTTGTTTGCTGTATCTGAAATTAGAATTGGTAACTAAATAATTAATGCTTTAGGTTCCTTTTTTTAATATTTCAAGAAAAAAAAATGTTTCTTATAGTACATTAAAGATAATAAATTACATATTTTACACCATATGTAGGTATCTATTAAAATCGCTTTTTAGTTAATTTTAACTTTTGATCAAATATTTATTACAATTTAAGAGTTGTCCAATACGTAATAGATTAATTGCTATTTCTTTTAAATATTTTTTAAGAAACTATTGCGGAAATTATGGTTAATTTATTGTTTAATATTAAGTATCATACTTAATAAAACCAATGATTATTAATAAATTTTCATCGACATTTTCATAAATTTATCTTTTTACTGGGTACGCACAATTTTGATTTTATTTCTGCTCTCAATTATCACGGTTATTTGTTTCGTTTTATTAGAGATAGTTAATAATTAATGTAATTAATATACCCTCAGGACTCATAGTGTTATGTGTATAATGAACATGAAGGCCAGAGTTTCTGTTTGTTGTATTGATCGAATTAGTTGTAGCGACGAATAGGAAAATCGCAATTCTATCATCTAGTGTACTCACCTTATATTTTAATAAGACAAAGGACGCGAAGATTAATAATAGTACTACAGAAACGTTTGGTATGGGATACGAATAAAATAAGGATAATTTGTTCAATAACTTCTTTATAAGCTAATTGAGGTCAATTGACTGAGAATAAAATCACTGCAAAATAAATCACTTGAGAATGCAAACGAATATGAATATCATGAGAAAACAGAACATTAAAACACTGAGTAGAATAAAAAAATGATAGTGCGTACAGATGAAAGTAGTGGAAAATAAATTAACAGTTAGAATTCAATGCAATTTTTCAATAAGACCAGGAAAATCAAAAATGGCTTAAACAAGGGTTTTCGAGGTTGATACGGCAATCGTGGTCACAGAAATAAGATAAATAAAAAATAACGCTATACAGTTACCTGAGAAGTGTAATAACATACGCCAGTGAAATTTGATCATGGATAAAAATAATATAGATCGTAGAAGGCTATTCACGTTTGAAAGAAAAGTACTGAGAACAATATACGAACCTAACTTTAACCTAGAGTTTAGACATATTAAAAAAGTAAAGAGGATACAAAGTGACTATATATAGTAGAACAAATATATATTTTTCTATTGGTTGTAAACGGTTAAAAAGGTTTGGATATGAACGCAAAGCTGATAACCAATACCTAATTAAAAATAAACTTGTTAACAAAATAAATAAAACATAATCCCCTCCCCCTCCCTGTGGGACTAATGACCTAAAACCCTATGACTTGATATATTTACAAAGATTTTGCATTGATAGACTAGCTTGTGATGGCAGCACTGGTCCTGGACCTCTGAATGGACCATTAAGTTGTGGAAGGAAAATAATAATTAATGTTGTTAGTTTTAAAACACAAATCATGAATTTAAGAATATATGACTTGGCTAATTCTTGGTGTTTTATTTCTTTGATAAACGTATATACGAGAATAGTTACCACCAAGATCATAAATTAATGTGTTATAATTATTGCAACACAATAAAAAAACATAATTTTTTGTGATTATAATATAAAAAAAATATATAAAAAAAAATTCATTAATAAAATATTAATATTTAAGACGCAATTATTAAACGAATTTCATTATATAATAATCTACAGAATTAATTGGATTATTGTACTTTTAATTTGATTATTCTTAAGATTATCATAAATAAAATCATTCAGCTGATCATGATAACTGGAAGCTAGAATATCCTAAGGAATATTTAACAACAACAAATATAATCTTAAAATATTTATGTACTTCGATTACATAATATAATATGTTGAGACGTACGAGTATTAAAGAAAAAGTATACTTATTCTTGTATACAACGTGCTTAGTGCTTTTTATATTGCATAAGTTGACAACAATCGTGCATATTCGTTGCATCGAAATTGTACATAAATCAATAACAAAAAAATACTAATAATAATCATTTTCAGTAAAAAATTAATAATATATGAAATTGATTCTTGTGTTTCATATGCATAGGTATATAAAGGAGTTTTGGGTATTATATGAATTTTAAGAAGGTCCCTTCGATATAAATCCAATTAACCATAGTTTGTTTATTAACTTTAATTAACCCCGGTGATTAACAGTGTTGTCACGTTACACCTACGGACTTTACTCGTCGGGCCTAATGTAGAGGTTTGTCGCCCGTCCCGACCATCCACCATATCTACGTATCCGTAACTGGGGGGGGGGGCGAAACAGCGGTCCGAGAGAGAAAGAATGCTTGGGTGGTGTGACGTTCGGAAAGAGGATGGAAAGAGAGAGGTTGCACAGGAGGCGTAAAAGAGGACGAGCGTAAAATAGCGGGAGGGGTGGAGGGAGTGAGTGAAAAAGAGAAAAGAAATAACTATATGTATATACATATTTGCCACACGGATGACCCATTTCCCCACCCCGTGCGCTGCGCGCGCACATCAGAGCCGGGCAATTTTAAGGGATGTCGCATACGAGTAGGGTGTGTGGGTGTGTAGGCCAGCGGACTGCCGGCATCACGGGGTAACGCACGCACAGAATACCTTCAGTCCGACACATTCGAAACACGCCGGCAGACGCGTGATGCCAACGACCGCGATCGCTCCGGCTGAGGACATCTGTTGAAACCGCGGGTTACGTACGTATTTAAATTTTTCCGCCGTTTTCCGCCGATTCCTCCTCTCTCGCCGACCCCCCGCACGCTCGTCCATTCTCACTCGCCGACGCCTCCCCTCGCGCGCCACACTATTCGGTCACCGTTCGCGCCAACGCGTGTTCGCACCCGACCGATCCCGCCGCCGCCGCCGAACCCGAAAGGGATAGCGCCGCGTGACAGAGCGCACCGCGGACGCCCTAAGCCGAGCTGCTAGAATCGTTTCGAATCTACCGATCGCGCGACGACGTCGACTCCGGACCACGGAGACCTGACGAGTGATCGCGCGCCCCGACTACGACCGCGAAACAACCACCACCACCA